>PVJS01002974.1:0-79234 GCA_004027185.1 Glis glis | reverse complement strand
GTCTCAGCCTCCCAAGTACTAGGATTACAAGCGTGCGCCACCACGCCCGGCTTATTCTTTATTTTGAAACAGGGTCTCGCTAAGTTGTGGAGGCCTCACTAAGTAGCTGAGGCTGGCCACGAACCCAGATCCTCCTGTCTCAGCCTCCCAAGTACTGGGATTACAAGTGTGCACCACCACGCCCAACTTTCCCCCCCTTTTTGGTAAATACTTGTCAAGTTTTTTTTTTTCAAAGTTTTCTGAGTCAAATTCATGTTCCTTCGGCTGGAGTCCTGAGCAGAGACAGGCCAGAAGGGACACTGGATGACCCAGATTTATCTGAGTTCTATGCCCAGGAGAAGCCAGATCCGTGTTCCACAACCAGGTTCCTATCCAGGCCTGGGAAAGCTGCAGACTGGGCCTTTGGCTGCCTCTGTGACCCTCACCAGGAGCCTTAGGATCTCTCTCTCTCTCTCTCTCTCTCTCTCTCTCTCTCTCTCTGAAAATAGAGTCCAGGATCAGCTCAGATAAGTCACTTGCCTATCAGGGCAATAAATTGCTGGAATGTGGCCATCCATTCCTTCAACAGTGAGAAATAGTTGCCTGTAGAGAGACTCTTATGAGCAAGATAGACAGCCCTTGCCTCACAGGCCCAGAGAAAGGCCATTCGAAAAAACACTGCTGGATATTAAGATAGAAATAAGAGTTGTAGAATGTTGAACCAGCCTCGCATCCCTGTCTCACAAAGTCAAGGGTCGAATTTTTTTTTCTCATATGTGGAATCTAAAGTGAAAACAGGAAACAAAAAGGACTTCAGATGGTTGAGGAGAGCCACCTGTAGAACAGTGGACGGGACTAGGAGAGGGAGGAGGGAGGGGAAAAGAAAGAACTGATGAAAGAAACAGTTCAAATATGTTCTGCCCATGTACGAAGGGATCACTACCAAGCTCAGGTAGCAGGGCCTGAAAGGAAACATACCAAGACCTGCGTGCATGTTTGTTAATATGACTCCGAACCTCACTATGCTATATAATTATAATGCACCAATAAATGTATATGAAAGAAGAAGGAAGGAAGGAAGGAAGGAAAGAAGGAAGGAAGGAAGGAAGAAAGGAAGGAAGGAAGGAAGGAAGGAAGGAAGGAAGGAAGGAAGGAAGGGACTCCTGTGCTTCTACTTACTAAGTCCCTGGTTCCTCACAGCAACCTAATGCATCAAGCTCTAGCATTATTAGCCCCATTTGACAGATGATGTGAGCCAGGCGTGGTGACATGCATCTATAGTCCCAGCTGCTCAGGAGGCTGAGGCAAGGGGATCGCCTGAGCCCAGGGGTTGAAGTCCAGTCTGGGTGACATAGACAGACCCTGTCTCAAAAAAACAAAACAACAACAAAAAAGTTTGTAGGTGAAATAACAGACCCAGGGAGGCTCTGTAACTTGCTCAAAGTCATACAGCTAGGATGTAGGATGTGGTTAAGCTGGGATTTAACCCTCAGGCTCCTCACTTCTACGCTCCCCCACCTCTCTGCTAGGGGACAGCCACACAGAGATGGAGCCCCTGAGGAGGGGGAGCCCAAGGTGGCTTCTTGGAAGAGGTGACATGTAGAACAAGATTCTAGGGAATTGGTTCAGTGAAAGAAGAGGGTGGAGAAGAGGGTTCCAGGCAGAGGGAACAACACAGGGGAAGGCTCCCTTCTTCAGAGAAAGGGAGCTACCCTCAGCCTCTCGGGGGTGGGGGGAGGGAGGGAAAGAAGGAGGGGGCCTGGGAAAGGCTAGAGGGTCAGGCGGTAACCAGTGGTGCATCCTGAGCACCACACCAAGCCCTGGGCACCTGGCATGGGGGAGGGGAAGTGCCCCAGGCAGGGGACACCCACGGTAACTGCCACCCCACCACAGCCTCAGAAAAGGTCTCCCAGGAGAACACCACCACGCGGGAAATAACCGCATTACCAAGTTCTGCCTGATGCCCCTGGACACAGACAGAGGGAAGGGACAGGAGGTGTAATGCTCTGAGCTTGCCTTCCAGCCAATGGCGGGGCAGTTGAAGGACGGGTGGGGTCTGCACTCACTGGGATGAGGGACAGGGCATCATATCTGGGGAGCCGTGCCAGGCGCGTCTGGCCCGAGCGTGGAAGAGTCCAGGGAGAGGCAGCCGGCCTGAGCAGCAGGGGTCAGGCTGGCAGCAGCATCCGACGCCAGGAATTTGATCTTGAGTGATGGGGAGCTAGTGAAGGTTGCTAAGCAAGGGAGAGCGGGACCGGGAGCTGCCTTCGGCTGCTGGCTTATCATTGGCCCTTCCCCACCAGGCTGTCTGCTCATGAGGCCCCTCCTCTGGGGGGGGAGTAGAGTGTGGGCCTGGCCTTGGCCTGCCAGGGATCCCAGCCAAGAGCCCACGGCAGCTCAGAAGGGGGCCGTGTGCGGGCCCGCTGGGAGCCCTGGAAGAGGAATGCAGCCTAATTAATTCTCCCAGCTCCCAGGGCCTCGCCTTGTAGGAGCAGCTGCCAGGACAGGCCTGCCAGGACGCGGCCGGCCCGGCCTGTCGATCACTGGGTGCTGGAGGCAGTGGGGGGCTGCAGGCCAGGGGCTGGGGGACAGACTCAGGGGCCGCCCCTTGTCTCCAGGCACACACGTGTCCTCTAGCCCTTCACAGCCAATAAAGGATAATAGTAACAGGAACAGCCGACAGGCCTGGAGGCCCCGCTGGCACGCTGAGTCCTCACTTTTCATCCAATCCTTACAAGGACTGATGAGTACTATTTCTATCTCCACTTTGCAGGAGAGGAAACTGAGGCTCAAGTCATGCAATCAGAAAGCAAAAGCAGGAAAGCTGGGATTGGACCCAGGCAGTCTGGGCCCCAGGAGTATTCATAACCACCATGTTGAGCAGATACAGGGAGGGAAACTGAGGCCCTGGGAGGTGGGAGGCCTTTCCCAGGACAAGTGGATAAAAGGGGCCCTGGGGACAGTGGATGGAGTAAGGACTGCCAGGGGACAGGCCACACCTCTGGCCCTCCTCCTGAGGGTTCCCCTGGGGTTGTTCCTCCCCTGGTCTGTAGGTCTCGCTGGAAGACATGTGGCTTGGGGCTTCAGGGAGCGATCCTATATGTGTTAGTCAGCGTTCCATTACTGTAACAAATATCTGAGAAATTCAACTTGACAAGAGGGAAGGTTTATTGTGGTTCATGGTTTTGAAGGTTCCGGTCTGTGGTTAGTTGGCCCTTTGCTTTGGGGTCTGTGGTGAGACAGCGCAGCATGGCGGGAGCATGGTAGGCAGGAACCAAGAGAGGGAAGAGGAGGTGCTGGGATCTCACAATCCCCTTTGAGGGCACACCCTCCGTGAGCTAACGTCCTTCTGCGAGACCCCACCTCCTATAGATTCCACCATCTTCCAATAGCACCGAGGGCTGGGGACCAAGCTGTTAACACGTAGTCCTCTGGGGGACATTTCTCCAAGCCGTAGCACAGTTCTCTGGAGTCTCTACCCATTTGGACCCCGTTCTGTCATGGGGCCTGTTCCAGAAGCACAGGAATGGCCCCTCCGGCTGGGTCTCATGCTGGCAGCACATGCTCAGAGCATCCTCCCAACACATTACCCCCTTTACAGGTGGACAGAGCCAACAGCGGCTCGGTGAGGTGCGGGTTGGCCTGGGGCACAGCGGCAGAGGCGGGAAGGACAGCTGTACTGGCCCCACCCCAAATAGCCCCTGCCAAACAAGCAGCACAGCCATGTCATGTCCCTCTCTGAGCCTCAGTTTCCTCATCTACCATACAGGGATGAGACGCCTGACCTGACAGGAGTGTTCTGGAGTTCATTAATAGCAGCTGACATCAAAGAAGGCACTTAAAACCGGGTGTGGTGGCTTTAAGTGCTTTCTAATACCAGTACTTGGGATTAAGTGCCTGTAATCCCAGTACCTGGGAGGCTGAGACTGGAGGATCACAGGTTTGAGACCAGCCTCAGCAACTTAGGGAGACCCTGTTTCAAATTAAAAAGGGCTGGGGGTTTAGCTCAGAGGTAAAAAAAAAAAATGCCCCCGGGTTTGATCCCCAGTATCAAAAAAAAAAAGGCACTAAATATATGTCAGACACTATCCTGAGTACTTTAATTAAAAACATTTTTTGTACATATGAGAATATACCAACGTCAATTTCAGTACTCTGTACTGGTGGGAGGGGGGAGAGGGACACCAAAAGCTGTGTGCAAATATGTTACTGTCAAATTTATGTCCATTGTGATGTGAGACTATAATGCACCAATAAAAGCACATTTAAAAAAAAACATATTTTTCTCAACAAGTTTTATCCATGGCTACATAATATATCACTATCAAGCTTCCCGTATGCATTCATTACCCCATAGGTGCATATTTAAATTTGTCCAGTGTTCCACCAGAGCAAATCAGAACATGCCACCCCCAAATATGCGCGTTTCCTATCAGGACTGTTTTGAGCTAAAGGAAGTTAAGGAGCACAGGCAGGAAGAGCTCTTTGCCCCCATCCACCTAGGAGCAGGACAGCACCGGCCCTCTGTGAAGGGATTTCCCCTCCCGTCTCCTGTACCAGGAGGACAACCATCAGCACCAAGACAGAAGCCAGCACCCAGATGGGTCTGCACAAACCTAACTAAAATAACCTTATCTTCCACTAACTTCCCCGCTACTTACCTTCCCACAATTTGCCACCCCTAGAAGCCTGAACCCCTTTCCTTTCTCTTGTCACTTCTCCACAAATTTATCATCTTTTGTTACTTTGTTAAAATGATATATGAGCCCCAGGGTCTAACTGCCTCTTTTTGTTTGGTACTGGGGATTGAACCCAGGGGCATTCTGCCTCTGAGCTACACCACTAGCCCCCTTTTTCTTACTTTTATTTTTTATTTTGAAATAGGGTCTAAGTTGCTAAGCCTGCCCTTGAATCTGCGATCTTCCTGTCTCAGCCTCCCAGGTACTGGGATTACAGGCGTGCGCCACCATACCAGGTTCTTCTTTTCTATGAAGGCCTTTCTGCATGTAAAAACTAATGTCAAATAAAATGGGCATGTCTTTTCTCCTGTTAATTGGCTTTTGTCAATTTAATTTGCAGGTCCAAGTTAAAGAAAATGGTAGAAGAAAGGATCTGTTTCCTCTCCTACCCCGACAATAAAATAACACTGTGTGGTACACTTGTACATAAATTTTTATATTCATTCTTAATTCATTTTTTGCTACATATTTTTTATTGAGATAAAATTCACACACCATAAAATCCATCCTTTTGAAGTACCTAATTCAGGGAGTTTTAGAATATGTGCAAAGTTACACAATCATCAGCCCTATAATTCTAGAAAATTTTCACTACCCCGAGAGGAAAGCCCTGACCATTAGCAGTCGCCCCCCCACCCCCAAGTCCTAGACAACCACTGGTCTACTCTTTCTATGGATTTGCCTATTTGGGGCATTTCTTATCAATTGAATCACACAGTTGATAAGAATCGTGTTTCTGTCTTCTTTCACTTAGCAGGATGTTTTCAAGGTTCACCCATGTTGTGGCATTTATCAGGACCTCTCTCCTTTACATGGCTGACTGATACTCCACTGTAAGGATAGATCACATTTGTTTATCCATTCACCCTTTGATGGATAGTTGGGTGGTCTAAGGGTTTTATTTTAACCTTAGGTGACCCTATGGGGTGGTGCTATTAGTATGGTCATATAGACAAAGAGACTGAGGTCCAGAGAAGTTAAGTAACCTACCAAGCTCACTTACCTGGTGAGCAGCAATGCTGGGCCGTGCCCCTGATGGCTCTGGAGATGGTGGCCTTAACCACTGCTCCACACTGCCTCCTCGCTCAAGTAAGCTGGTGTAGGCCTGCACGCCCAGCAAACTGTACCAGATCAGGCGCCCAGGTGAGCACTTAGCAAAGAGTGGCCCTTCTCAGCAGCATTTCTGCAGGTGGCAGAGTCGGGGACTGCCAGGCAGGGCCTCATGCTAGGGCCGGGTGTTAAGACACCCAGCGATGACAAAGCATTGCCATCTCAGCACACAGGCAATCTCCCAGGAAGGGGACTGTCCCCACACCCAGGTGGGCCATTTCCCCACCCACACCCACCTGGGCAGCTGCTCCTCTCTTGGCTGATGCCCTGCCACTCCCAGCAGAGGAAGAATCCTTGGGTAGGGTCAAGTTCAGAGCTGCAGTCCTGGCCAGCAGCATCCTACAGCTCTCTGCCTCTCTTGGGCCTCCATCTACTAAATAAGAAGATGAGAAATATTAATTCTCTATTTAATTATAAAAGTGACATAGTCTAGCTGGGTGCCATAGCCCACACCTATAATCCCAGTACTTGGGAGGCTGAGACAGGAGGATTGCAGGTTCAAGGCCAGTCTCAGCAACTTAGCAAGACCCTCAGCAACTTAGCGAGGCCCCACTTCAAAATAAAGAGTTGGGGATGTAGCTCCGAGGTAGAATCCCCAGTTGAATCCCCAGTACCAGAAAATTAAAAAAAAAAAGGTGATAAAGTCTATGAACAAAAGTTGTAGCTTAAAAAAAATGTAAATGTAAAGACTATAAGAATATCAAGAATGAAAACTAAGTCTCCTTGCCTCCTCACTCCAAAAGTGGGGTATGTAGACTTTTTCTATGGATTCAGTTATATATTTTATTTCTAACTTTTTAGAAGTATTTTAAAATAATAAATGAAACATCAGCCTCACTCTCCTGTGGCCTGATCTCCTCACGCCATGAACCCACCCCAGGCCGGTGCACACAGATCCCCCCAGTCTGTTTTGACAGCTCGGTGGTGGTCCGCAGCGGGGGCAAAAGGTGGCTTACTTAGCCATTGTTTGGATGGCCGGCCATTAACTGTTTGTATAAACATGCTGCAGTAAACACCTTGTTCATACGGCTTTGTCCACAAAGAAGATTGTTAGAAATCACTGGGTCAAAGGCCAAGCATGATTTAAATATTCTGCCAAAAACAGGCTTCCAATTTGTCCTCCTACCGCCACTGGGCGTGAGTGCCTGTTTCCTCAAATCCCTTCCAGCGCCGGTGTGTAGTGATCTCTTGTTTGCTCATCTGATCAGGAAAGCAGGTCTTAACATGGATTCTGAAGTGTAAAAGAAATAAGCCTGACTGCAGTCCCAGCCACTCGGGAGACTGAGGCAGGAGATTCACTTGAGCTCAGGAGTTTGAGACAAGCCTGGGCCACATAATGAGACCCTAACTCAAAAAAAAAAAAATAAAAAAGGAGGGCTAAGCCTGTTTGGCCTCTGGTTGGAGAAGGTGAGGGGCATGCCCACCAATGTCTGGCCTCCTTCCCAGTTGGTACAGAGGGTCGCTCTGGTGTCTTCAGTGCCTTGGGCTGAGGTCCAGCCTCCCGGCTGACCTCTCCCTCAGCCTCCCAGTCCTACCCTTTTTTTTTTTTTTTTGGCCCCAGGGAGTTTAGACACGGAGAAGGACTGACCAAACCTCTTCCCATAAAAAATGCACTTTTCAGTGGGGACAGCATCTTCATCCAAAAGCATTATAATGCCTAATGACTCGGGCACCTGCTTTGAAGGGAGGGGTCCCAGGGGGACCTGGTTGCTTCTCAGCGTGTGGTCCAAAATAACTTTTTGCAGAAGGCTGGCTCCTGGTCTTGCCTCTACCCAGGCCTTGCTGTGTCTTTTGCGCTGCCACTCTGAGGCCTTCCCTCCCAGGGAGGAGGTGCAGAATCAGACCCTCCAGAGGCTCCATGTGTGCCACACACTTTACTTATCTCCAAGGTAGGAGGAGGGCTCCCTCTGGGAGGTGGGTGACTGGGGACAAGGGAAGGGCAGGGAGGACAGAGAGAATGAGAACAACCCTGTCCTCTCAGGGCCGGGAATCCTAGGCTCCTGTCTTACAACTGTGATTCAATGTGTGAGCTTGGAACGCTGGAGCCCCACCTGGCTAATAGGAGATTGTGTGCATGTATGAGCCATTCAAGTGTAAGTACACGAGGGCACATCTGTATGCAAATTGAATTCCTGTACATGCAACTGGGGATCCTTCTGCATGTGTGCGCTACAAGCATTTGGGCTTGTGTCTCGTGTGCTGGGTGCCTGTACACAACTCACGTGTGTGTGTGTGTCTGCGGTATGTATGTGTATGTTCACCTTGATACATATATGTGTGAGATTGTGAGTGGCACTCATGTGTGTGTGTTTGCATATATGTGTGTACATTTAAAGAATGTGTGTGCACCTGTGGGTTGTGTATGAAAATCTATGTGGGTGTGAGGGTGTACATAAGTGTGTGAGCACACATGCAGGGATGTGTGTGTTTTTGAGCATGTGCAGGAACAGGTGCATGAAGTGAATATAAGTGTGCATCAGGTGTGTACAGATGCATGAGATTTAGAGGTGCTTGGGGGAGAGCCTGTGTATGGAGCTACAGCACTACAGCTCTGTAGATGTGAATACACACATGTGCGTTTGCACAGGTGAAGTGTGGGACACCCCCGGAGGTGCTGCCTCGGACTCTGTGGGACACGACTTCCTTCAGCCCCCATCCCCACCTGGCCTGAACCTCTGTCCACTACTCACATGGAGGGGCAACATCACTACACAAACTCTGAACACCTTGTTTTATTTACATGTAGATGAATTATTTTAGTAATTAGCCTGACCTTATAAACCTTATGTATTTTTAAAACAAACATGATTATGTCACAGAGGCAAAATTCAGATGTAATCTGAAGAGAAAGCTTGAGAGTGGAGGGTTTCCCACCAGGCCTCCAGGGGGTCTAGGAACTTGCAGAAGGATACACGGATTAGGAAGGGAGGGAAGGGAGGAGCCAGAGCTGAGAGCCCTGCCTCAGTTTCCCAGGCTGCCCAACCCTGAGCTCCATCTCCTCTCTCTATGGCACAGGTGGGGACTGGAGAGAGGGTATACCAGACAGAGCCTAGCCTGGCCTGGAAACCAGGAGGCAGCAGGCAGCCCCTGCTCTGCCATCGACCGGGCAAGCCTCCAGCTCTCCCGGCCACCACTCCCCAGCAGTGACACCTGGGGCTTCAGATGCAAGGAAGCTCCAAATGCAAGCTTGGACCCCCGTTCTCTGTCCCTCCTGTCCCGGGACAATGTCTTCACCTCCCTCTTTGCCTGCGCTGCCTCTCTCAAACTCCTACCCACCCATCGAAACCCACACCTGACCATAGGTTTGTGCGTCTTCCAAAGTAGACTTTGGACTCCCTAGGGTGGGGACAGGCTCTCAGCATTCCCAGGTCCCACATCAATCAGTATTTGATATTAAAAATTGGAGATAAAGAGGGAAGGGGAAGAAGGGGGAGGGCTCTGTAAACAGCAGTGTTTGGTAGAAACAGCTGGTCGCTGGGAGCCTCCAGACCAGGTGAGTCACCCTGGTCCTTGCCCGGAGAAGAGAAGGAAAAACGTCATTTATCAGTCTCCACCCCGGGCCATTCAAGCCTTATAGCCTTCAATCCTGGCCACACACCTGCAGGTAAGCAGCGTTTTTATCCCATTTTCTAGAAATTGACCCTCGGAGATGAGTCAGCAGGAAGCTGGGACTCCAGCACTCCAGGGCCATCCCCAGGCTCTTTATCTCCTTTGGAGAGCCCCACCCACACCCCTGGGCACTTAGCAGGTATCTGAGACTCAGCTCCAGGGGCTGTGGAAAGTACCAGAATTCAGAGTTCCTGCCCTCAGGAGCAGCCCCCAGCAATGGATGGGTCTGGGTGGGTGTACCAAGGCCCCAGCCTCCTTGGGAGGGACAACCCCAAGGCTTGGCCTACGCCACCTCCCAGGCCTCAGTTGCTCACCTGCTGCTCCTTCACTAACCTGTACAGTCTCCTTTACTTGTCTCACTTCCTGCATCCCTGTGGCTTCCTAGAACCACCTTACAAAGATACATGATGCCCTCAAATCCTAGTTCAGGTCTCTTTCTGGGGTCCTCCATTCAAGACAGAGGAGAGGCTACAGGGACGGGGACTGTGTGTGCCCTGGTGGCCAAGGAAACCTTATTCCAAAGGGGCCAGTATCTCAGAGGACTCGGACAGGGCATGGCCAGGAGCAGAAAAGGCTCGCTGGGGAGGAGGGAGGTCCTGAGGAGTCTTGGATGGTGGGACACAGCCCAGCTGCAGCCCTGGACGGTGCACAGCGTGGCATGGGGCGTGGGACCCTGGCTGGCGGGACACAGCCCAGCTGTAGTCCTGGACTGTGCACAGCGTGGCGTGGGGCGTGGGGCTGCGTGTGCAAAGGAAAGAGGGCAAGGGTGTGAGCACACAGCCTCCTGGGAGGAGGCCCGCAGAGGCTGTCTGGCTGGAGACCGCACCCACACCACCCTCCCTTCTCCAGAAGTGCTCCTCAGACAACCTCTGCCCCAGCAGGTCTGGGATGGACCCCGCCTGGAGAAGCCCAGGCCCTCGGCTGGCCCAGTCCTTCCAGGAGAGCAGGGAGGCTGCCTATGGCAGGCCCTGGGCTTGAGTCTGAGCCGCTCAGACCCTGCTCTGGGTCAGTTTCCTGCCCATAAAGGGGTACGAGCCCAGGTGGGCGTGGGGAGAGGAGGGAGGGGTCAGAGCACCCCGTGGCTCCTGTGCTGCAGGCCTGCCAGCAGTCAGCTGTACACAAAGCACTAGATGCAGATACCTGCCCCTTGTCCCTGCGCACTTTCAGAAGAGGGTGTTCCTTGACCCAGAGGAAAAAGCTCTGACTGTAGAAACTCAAGCACTAGGAAAGACATGGGTGTCTTTGGGGGTTGGCCTTCCCTCTGCCCCTGAAACCTCACCATATCAGCCCCAAAGCAGGCAGCCTCGCGATGTGGAAAGAGCACAGTCTTCAGAGCCAGGGGGACCTGGGTTCAAATTCTGTGTGACTCAGAGAAGCCGGGTACCCTCCCTGAGCCTCAGCTTCCCCAGCTGTGAGATGGGTGGAAATGCCCCACTAACCCAGGAAAGCACCTGCAATCTCCTTTAGTCCTTAATTAGGCAAAAGAGCATCTCTGATTTCCATTGACAGAGGAGGACATGGAGGCCCAGGGGAGAGCTGGCAGGTGTCAAGGAGGCCAGGGGGACAGAGTACTGCCTGCTTGGCCCCCGCCCAGGGAACCCTGGACCCCTCAGCCCAGCCACCGCCTAGCCTGGGTCACGTCCAGCCCACTGCAGCCTGTCCCCTGCCCAACCTGGCCCCGACCCAAGGTTCACCCACTGGCCCTCTTTCTGTGCCTGGCTGCTGTGGCCACTGGGGCAGCACCTGTAGTATCAGCCCTGCTCTGGGATACCTTTGGCCTCCAGCATGCTGGGAGCTGAGCCAGGACATTAAAGGGACCAAACCACAATCTGATACTGTACCCTGGAAAAGCTCTTGGAGCCTCACCACAGCTGGGGTAAGCAGGCATGCCCAGCCACAGGGGCCCCCGCTGACTTCTACCTGGAGGGCTAATCAGATGCCTCCTTGCTTACCCTATGTAAGGATCAGAGAGCAGAAAGGGCAAGGGTGGGAAGAGAGGGCAAAGGTGAAAATGACATCAAGGCCAATGATGGACCAGCAATTCCACTTTCAGGTGTATACCCAAAAGAAATGCCGAGATACGCTCATTTTAAAAAATGTGTACTGAAGGCGGGCATGGTGGCGCACGCTTGTACTCCCAGTACACGGGAGGCTGAGACAGAAGGATCTGGGTTCACAGCCAGCCTCAGCTACTTAGTGAGGCCCTCCACAACTTAGTAAGACCCTGTTTCCAAATAAAAAGGATAAAAAATAGGGCTGGGGGTGTAGCTCAGAGGTAGAATGCCCCTGGGTTCCATCCCCAGTACCACAAAAAAAGAAGAATAAAAAATGTGTACTAGAATGTTCACAGGATCTCTACTTTTGATAGTCCCTACCTGGAAACTACCCAGAAGCCCAGCAATCGTGGAATGACTATATAAATTGAACCTCAATCGCACTGAACCATACAGATGATCTGACAAACGTACAAAAGCAAACAGTATTGCCATTGTATTCCACTTGTATTATTTTAATAGAGGCGAAACTAATCTGTGGTGTTAGAAGTCAGGACGGTGCTTGCCTACAGGGAAGGAGGTAAGCAGTGACTGAAAGGGGGTATTTCTCCCTCTGTGCAAGCTACATGGGTGTTTTAGGTTTGTGAAAATTCATTAAGTTGGACATTTTTCATATGTGCACTTCTATATGGATATTGTGCTTCTGAGCTGTATACACATTTATCTTATCACATGCGGTTTTTTGTGTCTGATTTCTTTTGCACAACACTGTGTTTTTTGAGATTCATCCGAAATCACAATGTTGTATTCATTTCATTGCTATGTAGTACTCCATTAAGTGACTACAGCAATGTGTTTATCTATTTTACTGTTGGTGGAAGTTGAACTGTTTCCAGTTTGGAGCCATTAGAAATAGCACTGTTATGAACATTTTCCACGTGTCTTTGGTTAATATACACCTCTGTTTCTGCTGGGTGTGTACCTGCTGCACTGTGGTTTTAAGCTGCATTTCCCTGAAGCCCAGTGAAGTCAAACGCCTATCCTAGCTTGGTTTCCTAGGAGCAGACCCTGAGACATGGAATCAAGAATGAGTAGTTTATTTGGCAGGTGTATTAGTCTGTCCAGACTGCCGTAACATAACAACACAGACTGTATATGTAGCTAAAACAAGAAAAAATGTATTTTCTCGCAGTCCTGGGCTAGAGGCCCAGGATTAAGGTCAGGCAGGGTTCCATGTCTGGTGAGGCCTCTCCTCCTGGCTTCTGCACGCCACCTCCTGTCTGTCTTCACATGGCCTCTTCTGTGTGCGTGTGGAGAGAGATCCCTGGTACGTCTTTCTCTTCTTATGAGGATACCAGTCGTATTGGATCAGGACCCCCTCTGACCTTAGTTAACCTTCGTTACTCCCTCAAGGGAATTATCTCTGGACACAGTCACACTGGAGGTTAGGGCTTCACATGACACAAATCCGTCCATAGCACCAAGTAAACCTAGGAGAACCTCGAGGGGAGTGAGGAAGTAGATGGGGGAAGGAAGAGGCCAGCAAGCCAGTCGCCACCTTGGGCATCTGGAGAGTAATCCCAGGGGGGACTTTGGGAAATTGTGTCAACCACGCACCAAGGAGCCAGGGAGCTGGAATTTTATGCACCAGCTCCTGTCTGTCATGAGTCGAGGGTATTTCAGGGTGTGTGTGTGTGTGTGTGTGTGTGTGTGTGTGTGTGAGAGTGTGTGTGTGTGTGTGTGTGTGTGTGTGTGTGTCTTGGGGGGCTGTGCTAGCCCTGGGCCCTTGAGGCCGCGCAGCCTTGCCAGGCTCCGTGGATGCTGTGGGCACAGGGCAGTGACCCTGGCCTTCGGAAGGAGCCCCTGCTACAGCCCGCCTCCATTGCTACTCACTGCCAGATCCCGGCTATGGTGAAGTCACTGCTCAAGGGGAGCCAGGTTCCAGGGGTGAGGACTGACTGACCAGGCATAGTCTAAGGCCTCAAGAGAGGAGGCACGTGGTCCAGAAGGAATCAAGGGATATGAGACTGAGGTGGAGGCCAGCAGAGACTCCACAGCGGAGGTCCGATGGGAACCTGCCTCTTGGGAGGCTCCAGAGATGGCCCGGTGTATGTGCTCAAGTGCTCAGCAGCTCAAGCCGGCTCTGTCCCTAAGGTCATCCTGGGATGTTGTCTTCCAGGGCCCCGCAGTCCTCTGACACAGCTCTCAGTGCAGCAAGCACCCCCAAAATCCAAGAATGCCTGCTGTGGCCAGGAGAGGCAGCTGCTCCTCCACAGAGGGGACTCCTTGCCAGGCCTGAGCCCTGCAGGAGAGCAAGGGCAAAGAGGCCAGCGTTCCCAGGGTGGCAGGCGCTGCTCTCTCCCTCAGAGTCCAGGCCACAGCATGGAGGTAGGGGAGGTTCAGGGCTGGACCTGAACCAAGGACCTCAAGCTAAGAGAGTACCCTAAAACACTGAGAAGGGACCACTTACTATGTAACCTCATCCATTTGAAGTGAGAGGGTGCCTCTGAGGCCATCTTCCAGGATAGAAAAGGTGTGTCTGTTTGCAGTAGCCACGGAGCCTGCACTGTGAGGTTGAGGGTCAGGGAAAGCAACCCCAGGAGTGTGGGCCCAGATGGGCACCCCGCCCCTCTACCACCACTGTCTTGGCCTGAGGGAGGTTGGGAAGTGGGAACAGGTCTGAGCAGGGTCTGACTGTTCTGTGTAGCTATCTGTTTGGAGCTAAGCCACATCCAACTCTGTAGCCAAATAATAAGTACCTTCTCTTCGACAGAAGAGAAAAGGACAACCGGACAGGACCTGAAGGGTCAGGCACAGTGAACACCTGTGTGTCAGTCTAGCCGTTCCTTGATAGGCCATGTCTCCCGCATTAATCCTACTCTGTCCACGTGGTTCAGGTGGTGCAGTCTCCCTACACACATACCCAGGCGGGGGAAGGGGGTGTCTCGCACACCATGCCTGGCCAGCCATCTGGAGCATCCATCTCCTAGACCCAGTCACTGCCTCAAGGATAAACATGTGACTTAAACCAGCCAATAGGAGTCTTCCCTGAGACTTTTGCTAGAGCTCTGTCTCAGTCAACATTCTCAGTGCTGGACCCAATAAGCCTGACCACATACAACTTAGAGTAAGGTAGATTTATCTGCTCACATTTTTGGAGATTTCAAAGGTTCAGTCCATGTCAGGCCAGATCTGCAGAGCTCAGGGCATGGTGGCAGGAGGCAAGGAGAAGGACAAGTGGAGCTGCTCTCACATCACTGAGGCTGGAAGCAGATGAGCAAACAAGCAAGGGGATTCAAAGACAAAAGCACAGTCCCTAAGGCCACACTCCCAGGGACTCACCTTTTCCAGCCACACCCCCCTGCCTAGGTTACCACCCAGTAAATACATTCCAATAGATTTATCTACTGATGAGATTACAACCTTTGTGGCTTAATTATATCAACTCTGAACATTAATACATGAGCTCTTCAGGGGACATTCTATATCTGACCATAACCAGCTCTCTGTAAACTCCTCTGAGATTGGGAGCTGTAAGGATAATATTGTAGCAGCTGATGGTCATCTTGCATCTAATAAAGAAAATCTGCCCAGAAAAATAAGTCAGCCGGGCGTGGTGGTACATGCCTGTAATCCCAGTACTTGGGAGGCTGAGACCGGAGGATTGCAGGTTTGAGGACAGCCTCAGCAAGTAGTGAGACTCTCATCAACCTAGTGAGACCCTGTTTCATAAATAAAAAATAAAATAGGGCTGAGGGTGTAGCTCAGAGGTAGAATGCCCCTGGGTTCAATCCCCAGTACCAAAATAAAAGAAGACAAGAACAGGCAGGCATAGCTGAGAGATGGAGAGGGAGGTATCCTTAATGAAATCACTCGAACATCTGGATGCAGCCATACCTGAAACTCTTCAGACTTCCCGTTTACAAAAACCAATGCCATAACCTACTCTGTGTGTGATCTGTTTCTGTCACTTGTGATCTAAAGGATTTGATTAAAACAGTAGGTGAGAACACTGCCAAGCCCTTTCTGCACCTTCATATCTCAGAGATAGAGATTGCAGGGAGTTCCTTTTTTAAAGGGCCACAGTAACTGGAATTCTGCAACGAGGCAAAGATCACATCCTGCTGTCCTTTGAGAAGTGGCAGCGGGGAATGGAAGGTGGAGCTGGCACTGCCCGCATTTTATGTTCAAGAGTTCAGCATGTTACTCACACTGCAAGGGTTGAGTCTTGGCAAGCTGCCCTCCACCTCACACCCCAGAGGGTTCTAGAAGGTGGGGGTGGCTGCAATGCATTTTCTGACCAATACTTCTGAGGTCATTTAGTCACATTTTCACTTGATGAAACATAGGGTCAGAGCTGTGTAGACTTGGGAGGGGAAAGAGAAAGCAATATTGCATTTTTGCATTCCCCAGTATGAATGAGTATTATTACATTGTTAATGTGATTAAATTCAACAAAAAAACAGGCATGTCCATCAATAAGCAACTAGTGGAACAATTTATACTACATGGCATTTTATAAAAGCAAGGTAGCACAGAAATATATTGTTTGGGTCGTATGTGATGGTTAATCTCATTTGTCAACTTGACTGGATTGAGAGGTGCCTAGAAAATTGGTAAAGCACGCTTCTGGGTGTCTGTGAGGATGTTTCCAGAGATGATTGGCATAGGATAAGCAAACTGAGGGGAAGACCAGCTCTGGATGTGGGAGGCTTCGGCCAATAGACTGGAGGCACAGATGAAACAAAAACAGGAGGAATCCCACAAGCTCAATTCTTCAGTGGGTGTGTTTGTTTGTTTGTTTGTTTGATTGTTCGTTTGTTTTTGGTACTGGGGATGGAACCCAGGGGCATTCTACCTCTGAGCTACACCCCCAGCCCTATTTTATTTTTTATTTTGAAACAGGGTCTCTCTAAGTTGCTGAGGCTGACTGCAAACCTGTGATCCTCCTGTCTCAGCCTTCCAAGTACTGGGATTACAAGCGTGCACCACTGTGCCCAGTTTGAATGGATGTGTATTTCACTGCTGCCACTGCCTGTGGACATGAGACTCCAGCTTTAGCCCTTCAATGTGAACTCACACCGCTGACTCTCCAGGGAGCTTCCAGGCCTTCAGCCTCAAACTGGAATCACATCATTGATCCTTCAGTCCAAGAAAGCTTCCTGCTTCTTGGACTGAGCAGCTACTGGTTTCCCTGGCTCTCCAGCCTGCAGACAGCCATTGTAGGACCATCCAACCTCTGATCATGTAAGCCAATCTAATAAATCCCTCTTACAATTATATATACATTCCACTGGCTCTTTTCTTCTAGAGAGACCTGACTAATAGAAAGCATGTCTGAGCTGGGCATGGTGGCGCATGCTTGTAATCCTAGTACTTGGGAGGCTGAGACAGGAGGATCTCAGGTTCACAGCCAGCCTCAGCAACTTAGTGAGGCCATCCTCAACTTAGTGAGACCCTATTTCAAAATAAAAAATAAAATAGGGCTAGGGTGTAGCTCAGAGATAGAACACCCCTGGGTTCGACCCTCAGCACCACAAAAAGCAAGCAAACAAAAAATGT
This sequence comes from Glis glis, assembly GCA_004027185.1. Classification (NCBI taxonomy): domain Eukaryota; kingdom Metazoa; phylum Chordata; class Mammalia; order Rodentia; family Gliridae; genus Glis; species Glis glis. Next base: position 62,241 of record PVJS01002974.1, on the reverse strand, counting down.
CTGTAATATATTCTGCAAAATACATATTTGAAAATGTGCCCATTTTCAAAAAATAAAGCCTATCATCTTGCAGGAGATTATCATGTATACACTTATATGTGGGGTAAAGGAGAGAAAAATATCTTATCACTTGAAGGTAATTCATTCTCTCTGGGGGAAATATTCACTTGATATAAGCTTGAGTTCCCTATTGGAAATGTTTCCCTTCCCAAAGTAGGGTCTATGAGCTGGAAGCCTGAGTGTTGTCTTAGTTTATTTTCTGTCGCTATAACAAAATACCTCAGACTGGATAATTTATAAAGAAAAGTTTAGCACAGCATGATGGTGCATGCCTATAATCCGAGTACTTGGGAGGCTAAGACAGGAGGATCACAGGTTGGAGGCCAGCCTCAGCAATTAAGTGAGACCCTGTTTCAAAATAAAAAATAAAAAGGGCTGGGGGTATAGTCTGGATGTAGAATTCCCCTGGGTTTCATCCCCGATATAAAAAAAGATTATTTCTTATAGTTCTGGAGGTGGGAAGTCCAAGATCGAAGGGCCACATCTGGTAAGGACCTTCTTATAGTCTCATAACACGGCAGAGGACATCGTGTGGTGAGAGCATGAGACAGAGAAAGTAGCAGCAAGAGAGCGCATGCCAGGGAGAGCTCATTTTCATAATAAAGGCACTCCTACACCAACTAATGGCATTTATCTTGCCATCACAGTCACAGTTAAATTTCAATGTGAGTTTTGGAGGGGACACTCGAACCATAGCATTCTGTCTCTGATCCCTCAAACATATGTTCTTCTCACATACAACATATGTGCATTCCAACCCCAAAGTCTCCAAAGTCATAACTCCTGCCAGCATCAATCCAAGGGGTAAAGTCCAGAGTCTCCTCTAAATCGATATGAGTGAGACTCGAGGCATGATTCATCCTGAGCTACATTCCCTACATCTCCAACCAAGCCCATGAAGTCGAAACAAACCATCTACTTTCAGAATAGAATGATTGGATTGGGCGTGGTGGCACACACCTGTAATCCCAGTACTTGGGAGGCTGAGACAGGAGGATTGCAGGTTCGAGGACAGCTTAGCAAGTAGTAAGACTCTCATCAACCTAGTGAGACCCTGTTTCAAAATAAAAAATAAAATAGGGCTGGGGGTGTAGCTCGGAGGTAGAATGCTACTGAGTTCCATCACCAGTACTATAAAAAAATTTTTTTAAATAAGAATAGAATGATTGGATAGGCATGGGATAAACATCCCCATTCTAAAAGGGAAAAATAGGCACGTGTTATAGTTTGGATTTAAAATGTCCCCAGACCTCATGCATTAGACAAGGCAGCCATGTTGGAGGTGGAACTTAGTTGCTAGAGAAGGGTCCCTGGGGAAGTGGTCAGGGACAGTTTCTTGGGGCCAGTTGCTACAGTTTCAGGCTCTCTCTCCCCTACCACCATGAGCTGACCCAAGTTCTCACCCTTTCTCTCTGCTCCCTGCCATGATGCCCTGAGGACCTGCAGCCCTGGCTCCTGCTTGCCAGTCTAACGTGGACTGAAATCTCCAGAACCCTGAGCAAATAAACTTCTTCTTCCTCCAAGTTTTGCATGTTAGGTGTTTTGATCACAGATATGAGAATGCTCACTAACACAGCAAGAAATGAGTAGGGTAACCAGTCCTAGGCAGGTCCAAACTGCAACAAGACAAATTACAGTAAATCTTTTTTTTTTTTTTTTTTTGCGGTACCGGGGATTGAACGCAGGGGCGTTCTACCTCCGCGCTACACCCCCGGCCCTATTTTTTTTATACTTTATTTTGAAACCGGGTCTCACAAAGTTGCGGAGGCCTCACTAAGTGGAGAGAGAGAGAGACAGAGAGAGAGAGAGAGAGAGAGACAGGGAGGGAGAGACAGAGAACGCTCGCGCATGCGCATGCGCGAGCAGAGGCTGGCTGCGAACCCGGATCCTCCGGTCTCCGCCTCCCAAGGTACTGGGATTACAAGCGTGCGCCACCACGCCCGGCGAAATTACAGTAAATCTTAAGTCTTGAAAATAACTTTGACTCCATGTGCTGCTTCCTAGACACACTGGGGTACCCTGATGGCTTTGCTGGGCTCAGCCCAGGTAGTGGCTCTCATGGATTGGAGTCTTATGCTCACTGTTCTCCGAGCCAGCATTGCAAACTAGTGGCTCTATAGTTCTAGGGATTTGAGGGTGGCCCCATTTCCGCAGCTCTACTAGGCATTGCCCTAGTAGGGACTCTGTGGGGTGGCTCTGTCCCTACAAGTCTCTGCCTGGGCCTCCAGGTAGTTGGTAGTGTCCTTCAAAATCTAGATGGAGGCCTCCGTCCTACACAACTCTTGAGTTCTGCACACCTGCAGAATCAGTACCACGTGGATGCTGTGAAGGGTTACTGCTCATGCCCTCTGGAGCAGAGAACAGAGTCCCAAGGTGGAGCTGAGTGGGGAACCTGTGTAGGGCACCCTGGTCCTATATCCCAAAACCATTTTGCCCTCCTAGATCTCGGGGCCTGTGATGGGAGAGGTATCGCAGAAGATCACTGAGAGGCCTTCAGTGTCATAAGAAATAGCACCTGTGCACCTTCTATCCCTATAAATAGTGTGTGTGTGTGGGGGGGGGTGTGTATGAGAGAGACTGGTGATTGAACCCAGGGGCATTCTACCTCCAAACTGCACCACAGGTCACCTTTTTTATTTTATTTTATTTTATTTTTGTTTTGAAACAGGGTCTCGCTAGGTTGCTGAGTCTTGCTAAGTTGCTAAGGCTAGTCTTGAACCTGCGATCCTACTGTCTCAGCCTCCCAAGTACTAGGACTACAGGCATGTGCTACCATGCTCATCTGGTAATTAAATCTTAATAAAAGTTTTGGAGGGGACATTTAAGCCACTGCAGGCATCCTCATGGCAATAGGGAAAGGGCCTCCAGGCCTCCCATCACCCTTCTGCTCAAATGTCTCATCCTGTTGGTCTCCAAGCCTCTGGTTTTGTCCTAGCTGCCGTAACCCGGGCAGCAGGTGGAACTGGGGTCTGTTCTGACCTGGACAAGGACTAGTAGAAGCTCCAGAGTTGCTGGGCCAACCAGGATACACAAGGGCAAATTCCCTGAGACCTGCCTGGGACTTCAGGGTCATCATGTCCCTGTCCAGGGTCCTGACTGGCAAGGGGCCCACCAGAGCTCTCAGTGGCCTTCTGTGTCCTCCTGTTGTCACTGGAATGTTGGGGCATCCCTCCCACACAAGACAGGAGATGAGAATGTCCAGGGCATATCCATATCCCTGGTTCTCTCCCTGCCTAAACACCTGGTAGGAGGTTGAATATTGATCCCCAAAAGATATGTCTACATCCTAACTCCTGGGACCTGGCAATGTGATTTGGAGAAAGGGTCTTGTAGATGTAATTAAGTTAGAGATATCAAGACAAAGTCATCTTGGATTATCCAAGTGGGCCTAAATCCAATGACAAGTGCTCCTATCAGAGGAAGTCCAAGGGAGTTTAGACAGATGAGGTGACTCGGAAACAGAGGAGGCTGTATGAAAACTGAGGTGGAGATTGGAGTCACGTGGCCATAGGAATGCCCAAAAGCCAAAGACCAAAGGCCACCAGCAGCTGGAAGAAGAAGAAACACATTGTCCCCTAGAAACTTTAGATGGAACGGAGCCCTCCAGACACTGATTTTGGACCACCACGACTGTGGCCATTCGCCATGGCAGCCCTAGGAAACTGACACACGCCCCAGGCCACTCTTTCTCCCCCACTGCAGGTGTGGGCCAAACACCCTTCCAGACGGCATCCTGCAGAGTGCTAGAGTTCAGAAGTGGGCAGAAGCCTCCACCTGGGGTTTCTGTATTGCTGTACACCTCCCTTGGCCGGGGCTCAGAGGAAACGGTGGGGCACGGGGTTCTGGGCAGCTGCTGCACCTCATTCTTACCTCATCTCTATCTGTTTTTTCCAACTCCCTGATGCTCCTCTGAGAAGTGGAAGGACTCACCATTTTCTCCCAAGTTGCATAGATATTCCCCTTATATCACACCCTAAATCCTTTCTACCTGTGGCTTAGGATAAAACTTCATGCTCAATCCTCTAAGATTTGCTTTTGGTATCTTTAGGAAAGCTTTGGCAAGAGAGAACTCTGCTTCCTCTCTTATAGTAGATGGTGTTGATTCTTTGACATCTTCTGCTTCTCCTCTCCTCTTCTTGAAAATAACCCAGTTCTCAATCTGGAATCTGATCTGCCCTCACCAAAGTTATTCAGAGGACACAGCCCAGTTCAGTTCTAGGGGACTGAACTTGACAGCTGTTATGTAATTCCACTCCCCCTGCTGTGATGATTGGTCTAGAAACCCAGCCTAAGCACCAGCACAGGGCATAGTGCTGGCCACAGGATGGGCCTATGACCCCAGCCAAGATGCCAGGGGAGAGGGGAGATTTGCAGGAGCCTGAGGAAAGGTCTTTCCTTATTCTTGGGCAGAGACAAGCTCTCCCTTCCTCTGAATGCCATGGTGGTGAATATATAGCTCAGCCATGTGGCAATTCAGAGGAAAGCCAGCCCAGGGATGAAGCCATCAGATAGAATAGGTCACAGCCAAGGGAACTGGAAAGAGATGGGCCAGAGTTGCTGGATTAAGCCAGCCCTTAAGCTCACCTTATCACTGCAGTCTGGTTACCTGGGTCAATGTATTTCATCATGTGAGCCTGTTTGTATTGGACTTAGTATTACTTGCAGCCCAAAGCACCCTAAACAATATGTTATTTAACAAAGACAGCTTTCAAGACTGATGTCTTGTTATGGGCTTTGGGATCCTATTTTGTATCCTATTTTTAACCAAGCATTGTTCTTTATGCCTTTTTTTTATCTCTGCCCTATTTATTTCAATCCTCCCAAAGGCAAATGGATGCCTCTGGCTGAATAGAAAGAAAATCCCATACAAGAACAATGAGAGGAAGCACACACTGCTAAAACATCACAATATTTTTCATTTCTTTCAAGTAAAAAAATTGATACAATCCATATTACACCAACATTCATATAAAAATCTGTGGGAAGAACTCCTAAACTGTTAACAGTGGTCATCTCTGGGGAAGAAAGTTCGAGGGGAAGGCATCTTCCCCTCTAGGTTGTGTATTACTGTAATGTTTGAATTTTCTGTTAGCATAAATTACACTTGTAATTTAAAATCCTAAGGATTAAAAAGTAATCCAAGACAAACAGAGTTCCCTGGATGCTTGTTCTACAGGAAGTTTATCTGCTAGACAAAGAAATGACTCAAAAAGGAACAATATTCCTTTAAGATTTGGATGCAGATTTTCAGTAATTTATGGCTTGATCCTTGCTGGTCCTGTGGTCTGATCCTTGCTGGTCCAAGAGAGTAGATGTTCCCTGCCACAGGGAAAGCTCAGCCACAGTTTCCAAGTGTTGGTTTGCAGACTGTTGGTGTCTCCTGAGGGTCCAGAGAAGGGGTGCCAGCTATGGGCTCCAAGCTCCTCCCTCCCATATATCCCAGCATCTCAGTATAGAAGGCCCCTTTACCTGCTAAAGTCTGACCATCATCCTCACAAACGCCATGCCTCTGCTCAAACTCCTCCTGCAAGAGCAGCACTACCTGCACCCTCCTTGCAGAGCTAGAGACCCTCAGCACCCCCGGCAGTGCCCACAGGCCCTGAGGACCAGAGGCCACAGCTCAGACCCCAGGGCCCCTCTGCACTCTGCTCTGCCACAGGCCATTCCCTCAGGCCCAGGCTTCTGGATCCTTCTTTCTGCTTAGTCCTAAGTAGTACAAGCAGGCCGTCTCTGACATTCCCCAGGATAAATCCCAGGGCTGATGGAGAGGCTGGGCTCTGGGCTCAGAGCTTGGGGCCCGAGTGGAGAGACAGGGTCCACAGGACCTGCTCACCTCTGCCTGCCCTCTCTCCTCCCTGGGCCTAGTTCTAGGCTCTGTCCCTGGGCTTGATCTCCAGAGCCACCACCCTGGCCTTGCTCAGTGTATCTTAATCTCTAAGACCTCTCTTACCCAGTGTCAAGCATCCCCTCCTCTGGAGGCCTGCGATCCCCCTGCGATCCCCTGCGATCACCCTGCACAGTCTCTCCTGTGACTCCCTGTCACTTTGACTGCAGTTATTTGTTTATATGATGGCCCCTCCCCCCCACACACACACACATCTAAAGAAAAAGGCTTTAGAGGTGGCTGTGGGCCAGTTTCTCTCTTGGTCTCTGGGGCTTCTACAGAGGGTAGAACTGGGCATAAGATCAGAGCTCAGGAAATGTTTGGGGGATGAATAGAGGAGTGGGTGAAGAAATGAGTGAATGAGCAAACAAAGGAGTGAATGAATGAATGAGCTCCGCTGTTAGTGAATGGGTATGTGAAGCAGCAAGCAGATGCATGAATGAGCCAGAGAAGCTGTTGAGTGAATGAGTCAGTGCCAGGGAGGGGGTGGTGAGTGAAGGAGCTTCCCAGCCTTCTCCAGCAGCCCTGGCATCCCTAAGTCCCGCCACCCCCAGCCCTGGGCCTGCTCTGTGCCAACCAGCCCCAGAAGCCTCCTCCCATCAGTGCTGCTCAGCACATGCTCCCTGACGCTGGCCAGACCCTGCGCAGGCAATGAATCAGACAGGGCTCTGCCCTGGGGCTCCCAGGACTGGGGGCAGACAGTCAGCCTCATAAATAAACTGGATGCCACGCTGGGCAGACATGTGTTTTGGCAGGGCGGCGAGCTCAGGATCTGCTCTGGAGCCCAGGGCAGGGCCGAGCCATTCTGGAGGAGGGAGCTGGGAGCACCTCAGGAGGGGCCTGGCCCATGGGGGCAGGTAGAGAGAGGGTAGCACCAGTGAAAGCAAGCTGGAGGAGGCTGAGCTAGGCAGAGCTCTGCAGGGGGTGGGCATGGTGGGATCTGTTTAGGGAGATGGGGACAGGCGGTGGATGCTGGGCAGAGTTGGACTTCGTCGAGCCTAGGATGAGGAACAGACCGCAGCAGGATGCAGGCAGAAAGGGGCAAAAGGATAATGGGCGTGGCCCTGTGTGTTCCAGGAGGAAGGTGGGGGCTCCCAGGAAACATCATGGGGAGTGTTTCAAGGAGTCACTAGGGTGCCCAGACAGGGTCCTGCTACAGCATTCCTATGATCCTGCTTCTGGTTTCTCTCTGTGAAGAAGCCGCCCTCCTCCTCCTGGTCCTAATGCTCACCACAGCAGCCTGAGGCATTTGGGGCTCCCAGACTGGGGAGGTTGTTTTTGAGGGGAAGCACGTACAGGTGGAATGCTGGTACGTTCATCCCCAGTGATTCTGACCATGATGGGATCTGGGGCATGCTTCCCACCCAGGCAGTCAGGCTCCAGAGCCAGGCACTCGGTCATGACCGCCCACCATGACCTCCCACCACACCTAGTAATCGGGGCAGACCTGGGACTTGGACCCAGGACTTTCCCCTCCAGAGCAAATGGCCTTTCCACTCTCCTCTGCGTCCTTGACCTATGGAGGAGTCTTGGGCTCCTTCGTTGCAAAAGAGGCACTTGGCAGCCAGGAGCTCAGTTTGTCAGGGATGCGGTGGGCAGGCAGAAAGCAGATCCCAAGGACAGAGGGCCTTTGTCTGCCTGCAGATGGGCAGGCAGGCCTGGGCTATGTGGCCAAGCCCAGGGGCCAGCCGGGTGCAAACTCATTAGACGGCTACAGAGGCTGCCAAGGAGACTGGAGCAATTAGAGGGCCCAGCCCGCGCAAGCCAGGAAGTGGAAGGCCCGCGTGAGAGCCGCTGAGCTCTCCGGCCCTCCGCCATAGGCCCTGCTTCCCCGGGGGCAGCTGCAAAGTGTGTCTTCCGGATGGTAACAGCAGCTGTATCCTGACTAATTGAACCTATTGTGTGTTGGGTTGGGCACATTACGCATCTCTTCTTTCATCTCGAAAGGTCCTGGGGAGGTTGGAATTACTAACCCCATCGCCTTCACATATTCATCCGTTTATTCACTCAGCAAGTATTCATTGAGTGCCTGCTGTGTACAGCACTGTGCTCAATCCTGGGGATACTTCAGGGAACCCAACAGACAAAAGTGTCCCTGCTCTCAGGAAACACATATTCTGGAGGAAGGAGACAGACAACTGGTCAGTGCTGGGGAGGGAATGAGGGGCGATGGGGGGTGAGCTGGGAAAGCCACTCTGGAGACAGTGGTCAGGGAAGGCCAGTCCGAGGAGGGGACAGTTTGCAGAGGAGCTGAGGTTTGGAATGAGGAAATGACTTGTCCAAGTTGATACGACTGTTAGTTGAAGGAGCTGGGCTTTGGTCCCAGGCCTGCCTGACTCCAGACTTGACCCAGCCATCTGCTCCCAGGAGACCCCTCCCTGCTGGGGCCCCATCGCACTTGAAACACTGGCACAGTGTCTCCATTCCTCCTCACAGGAGCCTCGAGACCTAGTGGGCTGATCACCTCCATTTCTCAGGTGGGAAAACTGAGGCCCAAGGAGAGGCCATAATGAGGTCAAGGTCCCAGCGAGGGAGTGACAGAGAGTGGACTTGAACCGGAATCTTCTGCTCCCCAGCCCTGTGTGCCTCTGCCACATCTTGACTCCTTCTGGCCCGGCACGTGGGCCACACTGAGCACTTGGTTGGCAGGAAAAAAGTGGATTACTGAGTAGATCATGTGTCCTTGGACTAGACTCATCTCCTTTAGGGCTTCAATTTCTCTTTTTTTTTTTTTTTTTTTTGCGGTACCGGGGATTGAACGCAGGGGCGTTCTACCTCCGTGCTACGCCCCCGGCCCTATTTTTTATACTTTATTTTTGAAACCGGGTCTCACAAAGTTGCGGAGGGCCTCACTAAGGAGAGAGAGAGACAGACAGAGAGACAGGGAGAGAGAGCGCTGAGGCTGGCCGCGAACCCGGATCCTCCGGTCTCCGCCTCCCAAAGTACTGGGATTATAAGCGTGCGCCACCACGCCCGGCTCAATTTCTCTATTAAAAAATATGAAATTGATCTAGACCAGCTCTGAAATTCCCAAATTCCATATATATATAAATTCCATATATATATATATATGGAATTCCATATATATATATATATATATATATATATATATATATGGGGGCACTGGGGATTGAACCCAGAGGCATTCTACCTCTGAACTACACCCCAGCCCTATTTTGTTTTTATTTGGAAACAGGGTCTCGCTAGGTTGATGACTGTCACTACTTACTGAGACTGTCCTTGAACCTGCGATCCTCCTGTCTCAGCCTCCCAAGTACTAGGATTATAGGTCTGAGCCACCATGCCTGGCAAATTCCTTCTATTCAATCAACATTCCTTAAGGGGGACTGTGTCCTGGGGTGACAGACACAGGAGGCTCTGGGTCACAATCCAGTGAGTAAGAAGGTCACTCAATTCAAAGCAGCTTGGCTGGGGAGAACATTCTAGGAGCAAACTGCAACTGCAGACTCGAAAGCATAGAGTCATCATTAGTATGCAGAAAACCACTTGGAACTTTGATCCAACCAGCACGCACGCCTCCCCATCTTTCCAGCTTCTGCTACCCGCGTGAGGTCTTGGGCTACCATAGCTTCAGCACCCTCTCATTCCAACCCCGGGTCAGTTCCAGGAGGGCCTCCCAAGAGGAAGCCAAAACAACCTCCACAGATACCTGGGCCACCAACTGCAGCGGGCTGTGTGACCTTGGCAGGAGGCTCCTTCCCTCGCTGAGCCTCGGTTTCCCTACTGATTAACTGAGGAGGCTGGCTGGGAGCAGGTTGGTGCCGTAATAACAGGCGGGGTTCGTGAGCACTTTCTTCATGGGAGGCAGCAATCCCTTGAGACAGGTAATATCATTATCCTTGATTTACAGATAAGAAATCCATGCTTATGGGGGTGGAGTCGCTTGCCCAAGGCCACACACTAGGAAACAGCCCGGTGGGGACCCACACCCAGGTCTACCAACTGCAGAATCCTGCTCACAACAAAAAGTTGCTGACTTGCATGAAGTGTCTGCACCCTTTGACCTGCGTGGCAATCAATCCCCAGGACTTTATCTGTAGGAAATAATCCAAGAAAGCCAAAAAGATGTGTATTGTAGCCATATTTACAACATGGTAAATAATTGGAAGCGATCCATGTGCCAACCCCAGGGCCCTATTTGTTTTAGAAGTCAGGAGGCTTCAGATAAATTGTGGTTTATTGAGCCATAGCCTTGTCGGTTCCCTCTTGTAATCCCCACACCAGCTCTGTGCAGTGAGAGCTGCTCTCCCGGTTCCTAGACAAGGCCTCGAGGTTCAGAGAGGTTGAGTGAGTTTCTGAGGACACACAGCTAGTGACAAACCACCCCTGAGGCAGGAATGGGGAGCTCTGTTCTAGAAGGAAGGAAACTAAAACTCAGAGAGTGCAAGAGACACCCCACCCCACGACTGCACCACTGATGAGCAGGAGCTTTGGGGTTGGACCTCAGGCTCCACACTCTCAGACCACTACCCTGAACTGCCACTCCTGACAGGGAAACTTTGGGTGAGTCATTTTTCCTCTCTAAGCCTTGATTTCTCAACTGGAAAATGGGGACAATATTGTCTGCTGCATGTGGCAGTTGGAGAAAGGCTTGCGTGCGTGCCTGGCTGCTGTGGTTTGAGTGCGGCTCCCAGAATTCACAGGTTAGTCCCAGGTGTCAGTGTGGGGTGGGGGCCCTGGTGGAGGTGTTTGGGCCACAAGGGCAGAGCCATCATGCATGGAGTGATGCTTTTCTCTGCGGTAGTCCCAGCTCTCCCTTCTGTTTTCCACCACGAGTTGACGGCAGCATGAAGCCTTTACAACAAGCCAAGCAGATGCGGCACTGTGCCCTTGGACTTCCCCGTCTCCACAATTGTGAGCCAAAATGAACCTCTTTCCTTTATAAATCACCCAGTCTCAGATATTCTATTATAGCAGCAGAAAACAGACTAAGACACTGGCCAGTGTTACCATATGTACAAAAAAACCATTCAGGCTGGGGGTGAAGAGAGTGGTTTTACATGATGGCAGGGGGTAGGGGTGGAGGTGAAAGAGACTTGGGACAGTATGGGGTGTGAAATACGTGGGGAGGAGAGAAAAGAGGCCAGGAGGAGGCTGGCGGTCTCAGAGGCACAAGCTGACAGGCGAAGCCCATTGGTTAACCTTTCTGGCTCTTAGCTGCTGCCCTCTTTGATTATGTCCAGTAGCTGGGCCCTGTGGGCCAGGCCTTTCATCTGGGTTGCACTGCTCAGAAGTCTGTCTGCCACAGTGGTCCAGCCGCCAGCACAGGCTGGCCACACAGGGAGGGTCAGGGTGTTTGCTGAGTAAAGGATTCAGTTCTGTCTTTCTACAGCTCTGAGTTGAAAATCAGGTACAGATCATCTGGTCCCTTCAGTCCCCTCCCAGGGGAAGAAGGGCTAGCTCCCAGTCACACAAGGAATGCTGTCGGAACCCAAGCTGGACTCAGGTGTCCTGTCTCTCAGGCACTTAGCCAGGAGGGCCCCTGCCTCTGGCCTGGCTCTACAGCCAGCGGGGGGACCTGGATTCAGGGGCTCGCAGCTTGACTGTTGATCTCACAAGGCTGGAGGGACATTAAATTGGGTAATAGATGTGCATATGCTTGGAAAGAAGACCAGCATAAATGTGGGGTGAGGGTGGGGCCTCTGGGGTGCACAGCAGAGGAGAGTGGTAATGGGGAACACACAGATGTGGCATCAGGGGCTCCAGGAGGGCTGAGGCTGGGACAAGCCTTCCAGGGGCTGAATGGCCTCAGGTCCTAGAGGGAGGGTGGCAGGGAGGCAGGCAGGGTCCATGGATCTGAAGCTCCGCCATGGAAGAGGAGTCCCGGTGGCCTACCAAACTCCCCAGCAGACAAGGCACTACAGCAAACGAGGCAGGTTAGGGCTTTCGCAAGCTCCCAGCTGCAGCCGGAGGCAGATCAGTTAGTAAACAGACAACAAGATCCCACAGAGACAAACACCCCCAGACGTGTCCTGACCCATCTTTCTGGTGGGCCCAAGCCGGGCCTGCCAGATTTCTCGCCCCATCCAAGGGAAGTGGGCAGCTTGGCCTTGGAATTGGAGAGGTCAGTGGCTGCCTCAGGCCACTCCTTCTGTTCCTTGCCCCATGTACACCCATCAACAAACTCCCCCTCTGCATTCGTTGCTTGTCCTTCTTCTTACTGGACTCTAGTCTTATCCCACCTGTCTGGTATGGATCCCATTATCAGTTTGCTGACCATTCCTCCCAAACCTTCCATAGCTCCCCATGTACGCAGGGTCCAGTACAGACCCCTTGACTTGGCATTCAGTATCTCCGTGATCTTGTCTCTAACTTCAATTCCTTCTTCTCCCCACCTGCCCCAGAGCTGACCCTGTCTTGGGACACCCTCCCCACCTGGCCTGCTCACCTCAATCCAGATTTGGCCTGGCCAACCCAGTTTGGCCCTTGTCCAGGCACAGCCTTGTGATCAAAGGAGAGGGCCCAGCCAGTGGACATGCCTTTCCCCAAAGGACAGGTAGCCTGTGTGTCAGCCCTGGTCAGAGGAGCCTTGACATAGAAGAAATCCACCATGCCACTTCCTGACCATGTGACTTTGGGGGAGCAAGTATTAGTCTTCTCGGCTGTAAAATGGTGACGATGACCCCTCCCCAGGAGCCAAAGCTCTTGGCACAGCACGGATGGCAGAGACGGCTCTCCGCACCTTAGCCATTATCAGACTCACCAGCGCTGCTCTGGCACAGTGCTGTGTGTGCGGCAAGCCGGCTCTTTCCTGAGCACCGAGCCACCAGCCCGTGACAGCTGCCAAACCACAGCTCCCTGTGAAAATATAGAAGCTGCCCCTGCCAGCCCAACTTAAATAAGACGAGCGGAGGCCCAGGGCCCCAAAGTCAGGGCTGGACCTGAGCTGGACCCTTCTCACATTGAACTTGCCCCCTCTCACCAGGTACCTTTGAAGGGAGCATCTCCCTCCTCTAGTCAGAGCCATTCTCCTCCTCTCGCTCCCCTCCCCTCACCTCTCCATCCCTGGGAGGCCTTTCTCTGACCTTCCCTGGCAGAGCCAAAGGGCAATTGCTGGCTTGTCTTTTCCCTACTCAGCTAAAAAGCCCAAATTCCTTTCCTCCCCAGCCTTACTGGATCTTTTGGTTCTTAGCCTCAAGGGTCCACCTGTGAAGGAAAAGCAGAAGCTCACCCTTCCTCCCTCCCTCCCTCCCCTCAGCACCGCCCCAGCCCTTCAACAGGCCCAGTTCCTCCCTGGAAGCCAGCAAGAGAACACATGGAACCTTCTTCTACCCTCTTTAGCTCCACCCTTCCTCTCCTCTTCCTTCAGCCCCATTTCCTGGCAATGACTTTTATCTCCAGGGCCCCCTCCCCAACCCACAAGGCTGTCTTTGCCCCCTCTCCACCCTCCACCCAAACTGCCATTTTACTAAACCCCACAGGCACCCTACTGTCTTCAACCTGCCGACCACTCCCTCTGGGGCTTCTGACAGCTCTTCTCATTCCCACCCTCTGCCCTACCAGCAAGTCCTCAGCCTCCTTGGTAGGATCCTCCCCTAACGCAGCCTCGGGGAGCTCTGCCTCTGGCTCTCTTATCCTCCCGTGCCCTTCCCTAGGCACCCCCATGGACTGAATGCTCATCTCTACCCACACCTGCCTCCTGGGCCCCAGGCCTGGGCACCCAGGTCTAGGACCAGCTCCGGATCCTCTCTCAAAACCAGCTCCCTTCCCCAAGGCCCCATCTCTGCATATAGCCCCACCATCCACCCTGTCATTCCAGTGGGAGACCAGGGAGTCACGGGCCCCTTCTTTCTCACCCCCATACCCAGTCAGGCACCAAGTCTAACCACCCACACCACCTCTACGTCCATCCTGCCTCCTGATTCCACCATGGTAACCTAAATGCGCTCCCCCTCCACCCGTCTCACCTGTAGCAGCCTCCTAACAGGCCTCTCCAAGCACACTTACCCCACATACCTTCTCCTTGCAGCAGCCAGAGGGAACTTTCTAGAACACTTATCTTTTTATGTCATTTCCCGACCTACAGCTCTTCACCATCTCTCAGCTTCTCTCCAACACAGCCCTGGATCTCAGGCATCTTGTGTCACCCTCCCCTGCATCTCCAGCTTTTTGGCTCTGCTTTTAAAAATTCACCAATTTCTTGTAGCCTTTGAAGCTTTACTCTGGCTGGCTTCTCTGCCCAGAACGCTTTTCCTTCTCCCCCAACCCATCCCCAAGAGACCAGGCCCTGGATTGCTCCCCACATTTCCTACCAGCCCACCTTTTCCCCCAGGCACCCTGGTCTCCCACCAGCTGCCAGGCTGTTTGTGGTTGCCCACAGGTGCCCATAGTTGCTTGATTCATGTCTGTCTCGGCTCCTGGACTGCAAATTTCATAAAGGTCAGGGACCAGGTCCATCTTGCTTGCCCTACAGCCACACTGCACCCAACACATGGTATCTCCAGACCCAGCAGACCAGGCAGTGACCTGTCCTCACAGCCAGCGTGGCTGTCCCAGGCACACACTCTAGACTGGAATCCATGGCCGCTGAGATTGGACCCCACCCACCTCTCCAATCTCCCTGACTCTAACCATCCCCATGTGCCTTTCTTATCCACTGGGCACCTCCCCCATCCTCCCCTCTGCTCCCGCATTCCCCTCCTCTCTCTTTCTCAGACACATTTCAACAGACAGTACAAGTGTGGCACCCATCCTCCATGGGGCCTCTGTTCCCAGGCCACAAAGCCATCCCCCTCTGGATTGACGCAGCACCTACTGACCACCCCTTCAAGCGCCCCCCCCCCCCGCTATCTCCAGGATGAGGTGACAAGGCCCTGGGGACCTTTCACCATTCAGCCCCACCCAGCACTCCACTACCCAGGTCCCTCCATGGGGCCCATCCCCCAAACCTGCCACTCCAGAGATGTGCCCCACGCGGGTTGCCCTTGGCCCATCTCCCTCTGGGACATACCCCTCTCCTCCTCCAGACCAGCCTGCACGTGCTCTTTTCTGAAGGGCTTCCTTGGCCCCGTGGCTGAGGGCTGCTCTCTCTCGGGTCCAGCACAAGAGCACCTGGTCTCTAAAGCTCTGGTTCCCCTTCTCACAAGCTGCAGGGTCATAGACAGGTTGGAAACTTCTGCTGAGCCTCAGTTCCCTCGCACATGAGGTGGAAGCAATAATAGCCCCTACTTTGTATAATTTTGTGATCAAATAAGGAAATTCACAAGAAGTATTTATCCCAGTACTTGGGCACCTGCTACGAGCCCCCCAGGCCTCTGAGCGTCTTTCCTCTTGTGGTCCTGATTGGTTAAGAAACCGTCCTCCTACCGGCCTTGCGTTAAGAGGGGAGGCTCATTCCCTTTTATTTGTATCTTCCTTACCTAACCCAGTGCCTGGTCCTAAGAGGTTCAATAAATGCTTGTTAATGAGTTAATAGACCACACACTTGGCACAAATCTTCCTATTGTTCCTTCACTTTCTGTGTGTAAATCTTATCTCACCTAATAGGATCTGAGCTCCAGGGTATAGGGGTGGGTACAGAGGGAAGGAGAGCAGGAGGTGTCTTCATGTCAGGGCATTCAGCCTAGGAGGGAGCTCTGTGCTTCTGCCATCCCTCTACCCCCCACGGTGCCCAGCCCAGAGCAGGAGCTGGGGAGACTCGCTGACAGATGGCCCACCATCTTCCCCCAAGAAGGAGTCAAGTTCCCCTACGAGATAGTGCCCTAATTACTCCTGTCCCTCCCTCCACACACACATCTGCTTTCCAAGGCAAGAGCCTGCTTGACATACTCACGCGGAGTTCTCTTGGCTGGCGGTTCCCAGCCAGCTTGGCCAGTTTCTTCAGAAACTACAGCAGAGAGGAAAAGTTTTCTTAAAGCCACAGAGCACAGACCCAGAACCAGTGGTGATCTATTCTCATCAGTAGAAGACCAGCCTTGGAGGAGCAGGGTCCAAAGTGGACACAGATGGCAGAGCAGAGGGATCAAGTGTGAGGGACTCTGCCCAAAGAGAGTCCAGGGTTTCTATCCAGCCTTTGCCACCAGCCAGCCAGTGACCCGGAGCAACTGTCCTTTCTTAGCTACAGTTTCTTGGTCTGTGAAGTGGGGTAGCAATCGTGCCAGCTCAGGAGCAGCATCCCAGCCAGAAGGAATCACAAGCATCCTATAGGAGCAAAGACACCGTGGCCTGCAGAGGTGGCTGGATTTGGCTAAACCATATGGCAACATTGGTGCTTTTTATTATCCTACCCTTGGTTGCTAAGGACATTTTCCAGAGATCTAGGAAGAGTTTGCTCACTTGTCCCTTAGATTCAGAGATAGTCACTCACCTGGATTTGAAGAGTTCAGGTTTGGGGGTCTTGTTGTCATGCTATCGGGAGGCACTGTCCGATGCCACGGCTGCAGGGCAGACCACAGCCTCTGCGTGCAGTCCAGCCAGGGAGGCAGGGACAGTGGCCAAGCCTTGCTGGGTTGAGGACTTTGTGCCAAGGAGGCAGAATGCTGCCCGCTGCCCCGTCTCCAGCTGGGCTCCACTCTCTGGCCTCTCCTTCGCCTGGCCCGGCGGCTCCACCTGCCCACCTGTCTGCCAGATGGAACACCTGCTTCTACTCTTTCCCCCCTTCCCACCCCACGTGCATCTTGCCCGCTGCCTTTCCTCTCCCCAGTGCTGGGAAAGATCTGATTGGTCCATCTGGAGGGCTCAGGGGAGCACTGGTGGCTGGGGGCCTCTTAACCGCAGCTCAGGGCAGCGGTAAAGGGCCTGCCCTCCTCACTGGGGGCCAAGGCTTCGCTGAGCCAGGAAAGCAGGTGGTAAGCAATCTTTAGGTGAGGGACCCAAGATGTGTTTTCACTGTGGAAGGAGATCCCAGACCCAAGCTGCATTCAGCGATAAGCACCATCCGGGCACCTATCATCTGAGCACAGCAGCTGCGGACTTCTAGGCGCAAATCATACTCCATCCCTGCCCCTCCTCGCAGCAGCTCTTTGACAGGATGTCTTTGGAGGAAGGGATGGGAAGATGCCTCTGCAGCACAGCACCAGGAGAGGATGTGTTTGGCTTAGTTCGGCAGGCTGTGGGAGAGGCTGCAGCTACTTCTCTGTGGAGACTCAGAAAGGGATGCTTCTTGAGAGACACGTTCCTGCTGGGGAAGTATCACTTGGCCAGGGTGGGGGAAGCATGTCCCTCCCAGCTCTGCTAACACAAAGCCAGGAGACCCCTGTGGTCCTGGGGAAGGTCTTGCTGTGGCCTGAAGATGGCTTCTCCCTCTCCCTGAGTTTGCAGAGCCAGTCTCTGAGGACCGCTGAGCAAACCCACATAGGCACCAAGAATCCTTTAAGTTCAGTGTTATCTCTTGTGTTAGTCAGCTTTGTGTCACTGTAACAAAATACCTGAGATAATCAACTTATAAAGAGGACAGGTTTGTTTTGCTTCATGGTTTTAGAGGTTTTGGTCCATGAACGGCTGGCGGTGCTGTTTTGGGACTGGCGAGGCAGCACGTCATGGCAGAAGTACAAGGCAAGAGGAAGCTGCTCAGTTCATGGCAGCTGAAAAGTAAAGAGAGAGAGGAGAAGATACCAGGATCCTGCTGGGCTTGGGGTGTAGCTTGGAGGTAGAATGTCCCTGGGTTCAATCTTCAGCACAGGAAGGAAAGGAGGGAGGGAGGGAGGAAGGAAGGAAATTAAAAGCCAGGCACAATGGCATACACCTATAATCCCAGTACTTGGGAGGCTGAGACAGGAGGATTTCAGGTTCAAGACCAGCATAGGGTAACTTAGTGAGATCCATTTTAAAATTAAAAATTAAAAAAGGGCTGGGGGTTCAATCCCCAGTACCAAAAAAAATATCCAAATTATAGCATCTCTTATTGATTGGCATAGTCCATTGTCCAGAAAAGACACTAAGTACCAGCTCCCTCCCCATAAATGGAGGGAGGGGGTTAAACAATGTGGCTCAGCGCAGGGCCTGGGATGTTGGTAGGAGAATGGTTTCTGGCTTCCCATGTGGCTGAGGCTAGAAGCCCTTCTTACCCAGCATGGTAGTTTGCTGTGGGGCCAGTGGGTAAGTGTGTAGATGTGAATCTAAGGAAACCATAACCTCAGAGTCAACCTGTGTGGACCACAGAAGTACAGACTCCACAAGGGTCCAAAGGTTGTGCAGGACATACCTGCAACAGCGCCCCCATGTGGTAGCCACAAAAGCAGTAGCACTGATAGGCTGATGAGAACTTTAATTCTCTCTTCCTGGCTTTGGAAGGCGGATTCACCTGCTAGGTTTCATTGGGACAAGGGCAGGCAGTGGCTTCCATCAGGAGATATTGGAAACCCACTTAGCGTATAGGCAGGTATTTGAGCAATTTACTGAAAAATGAAGAGATTCGTGATGAATGCTCCCAAGCTAGGGAGGCAGGTGACCCTGGTTACCCTTTCGAAGAACTTGCCTGGCTCATGGGCCCCTCCCAGCAGCCCAAGTGAGGAATGGAGGCTCCAGGAAGTCAAAAAGCATGTGCACATTCACACGTCAGGTAAGTGTTGGACCTGGGACGGAACACTTTCTTTCTAGGGCTCCACAAGGTGAGAGCAGCAGCCTGAGGCCGGGCAAGGCTCCGCTGTGCCAGGAGCTGACCTACTGGGCTACCATATGCACTGCAGAGCCCTGTGTGGAAGTCCCCAGGCACAGGCAGGGTAGGGAGGCCCTTCTAGCTGGGGTGGAAAGGGGAGAAAGGGGGCAGGTTGCTCTCAGGGCAGAGGTTAAGGTGGTAAATGGCAAAGAAGGGAAACAATGCTTCGAACCATTCCTGCCTCGAAGCCTTTTTTCTTTCTTTCTTTCTTTCTTTCTTTCTTTCTTTCTTTCTTCTTTCTTTCTTTCTTTTTTCCTTTTTTTTTTTTTTGGTACTGGGGATTGAACACAGGGGCATTCTACCTCTGAGCTACATCCCCAGCCCCCCCCCCTTTTTTTTTTAATTCTGAAACAGGATCTAAGTTGCTGAGGGCCTCACCAAGCTGCTGAGGCTGGTCTCAAAACTGTAATCCTCCTGTCCCGGCCTCCCAAGTCCTGGGATTATAAGTGTGCGCCACCACACCTGGCTCAAGATTCCCTCACTTAATACCCCTCATAAAGATAACCACTATCCCATCTCTGTAGCTTAGTTTCATCTATTCTTTGTGTGTGTGTTACTGGGGATTGAACCCAGGAGCATTCTACCTCTGAGCTACACCCCAACATTTTGTTATTTTGTGTTTTGAAACAGGGTCTTCCTAGGTTGCTGGAAGGCTCGCTATGTCGCTGAGGCTGTCCTCAAAACTGCAATCCTCCTGTCTCAGCCTCCCAAGTACTGGGATTACAGGCGTGTACCACCATCCCTGGCTACACCTCGAAGCTCTTATAAGTGCTGTTTCCTCTGCTGAAGACACTTGTCCCCCATTCTTCTTACAGTAGCTCTTTCTCATCCTTCAGGTCCCAGCTCAAATGTCATTTCAGACAGAAACTACAGTGGGTCTCACCCCACCATTTCTATGCTCAGGACAATATTTCCTCCTGAGAACTGAGCACAATTTGCATTGATAATATTAAAACTCCCTTGGGTCCGCCTCTCAAGCGAACACATGCTGGGCAGGAGGTGGTGAGTTCTCTGCCCCTGCTGGTGCAAACAGGCCCTGACCACCCCCCAGGCACATTCAGAGAGACAGCGGTTAGGACAACTGTCAGGCCTGGGCTGTGGCTGCTCAGGAACTTCAAGCAGAGGAGGAGAGGGGGCTCCAAGGAGGTGGAGGCTGCAGGGTTCCCTGGGGGATTATCGGGAGCAGGGATCTTTAGGCAGAGACTTGGGTCTGTCTGCCAAAACTTGCTCAAAGCAGTTTCCTGGCTTCCTGGCCAGTTAATTGCAAACAAAACAGACAGGGGCCTGGGCATCAGCTCCAACCCCTTTGCATAGTGAGGGGGCCCAGGGTGGGGCACGCAGGAGCAGGCACCAGGGCCCTGAGTCACAGAGGGAACCAGTTGGGCTCAGCGTGGCTGAGACTTGGTGCTTCGCAGCTTTCTCAGGGATGCTGGGCAAGGCCTCCGGCTCCTGTCTGCGGTCTGAGAACCTACCTTGCATCTGAGCTGTCCCGGGCCAGCGCTGGAGTAAAGGAGCCCTTGACAATGCTTCTGGAGAGCTGGGAGGGAGGTCACTGCATTGGGCGGCACTGACTTGTGCAGGTTGGGAGAAGGGGGAGTTTATCAGGGCCGCTTCTAGGGAGGAAGGTGTAGGGGTTCAAGTTCTGAGACTTTTTCTGCCCTGACCCCCTCCCTGAAGGGAATCAGAAAGGAGCAATAAAGGGCCTCACCTGAATCACGGCATGGATGGCTGGTGGCACCAGGACTCTGATGCCTGAGTGTCTTGAAGGCAGCATGCACTTGTGTGGGTTTTTTATCTGTGTGTACATAGCACACGAGTGTCACACATCTGTGTATTTGGCACGTGAATCCCTGCACTCACCTGCATGTGTGTGTGTGTGTGTTTCTAATTAGGTTTAAGGACATCTCGCCTGTGCCTGTGCACGGGTGTGTGCCCTTGTGTAGGTACATGTGTGTTTCTGGCATACATAGAAGTAAAGGGATTTCATAAGTTATACACATCCAGTCATTTCACAAATATTTATAGAGTCCCTACTATGTGCTGTGTGGGAAAACAAAGTAAATAATAAATTCAAGGTCTCCTTTCTTGTGTAATTCACATGTAGTATAAGAGACAGGCAATACATGAGTGAATAAATAAATAAACACTCTCAGGTGGTGATCACAGCTATGAAGGGGTGAGAGCAGGGCAGATGGAAAGAGAGCGGCCTGGGAAGGGCCTCTTTATGCAGAGAGGCCAGGAAAGCCTGCTTGGAACTGTAGAATCTCAGGCCTCTACCCAGATCAGAAGCTGCATTTTAAGATGAGCCCTCGGATGTTTCAAATGCACATCAGAGATTGAGAAGCGCTGGGTTATAATATATTCACATATACATGACGCGAAGGGGAGGAAGTAGGAGTAAATGCCACGGATCTGCTGCTGCTGCGGGCCATGGGGTCGTAGTTGGTATTGATTCATTTCCCCTTCCCATGGCAGAATCTTCATCTGATAAGGTCGCCCCACAGTCATCTCTATGGCTCCAAGACCAGGCCTCTAGTAGGGACTGCCCCACTAGAGCTGCCATGGTCTTCCCAAGCTTTTAGCCTAAGACCACTTCTGTCCCTACTGCTTCCTGTTCCCTCCGGGTGCCAGAAGGCTGAGTTCCTCTTGGTGGTCAGATCAATGGCCCCAAGCAGGTTCTGTCTCCCTCTCTTTGCCTGTTCGCCCAGTGACAGAAGGAGTTCAATGGCCAGCTGGCATCTCAACTTCCTCACATACCCTGGAAGGAGCACCCTTTCCTTGGGAACCAATACTTCTAATTCCCAAGTGTTGGGAGCAGAGTACTGGGCGGGATTGTGGGAAGCACCACCCTGCTACTCTCCTTGGTCCCCCAGCCATGCTGTCCAGCTTTGTTGAGAGTGGACATGGCACCCTCTAGGAGGGCCTCACAGCAGTCTTTTCCCTTCCATCTGCTTCTGGAATTAAATTCTTCACTAGGTCATTCTGTAATTCTACAGACCCAGCTGCTTCTGGGCAATGGGGCCCTGGTAGCAACGATGGATCTGATTGGCTTCAGTCCGTTGACTTTTCTCTCTCTGCAATGAATTCTTTGGTCTGAAGCAAAGTCTACAGATGGCGCTGCTGTCTGATGGTGCTGCCACTGTGGATTACGGCAGGCAGGGAAAGCTGATCCAAATCCAGAATAAATGGTCATCCACAAAATCACCATCCCTTTCCATGAAGGAAAGAGCCTGATGTCATCTATCTACCATCAGGTGATGTGCATGGCCGCTTTGTTTACTGAGCCTATTGACCAAGCACTGGGGTGGCTGGGGAATGAAGCTATACACACACAGAGCAGGTCATCTCATCAATCTATTCACTGAAACCATCCCAAGGTTTTAGGGTTTGGATCTGGAATAGTCCTCAAAGGCTCATGTGTTAGACAATGCAGTAATGTTCTGAGGTGGAAAGATTGGATCATGAGGGCTCTAACTTCATCAGTGGATTAATCCATTGATGGATGAAGAACTTGAATGGATTTACTGGGTGGTAACTGAAGGCAGGTAGGGAGTGGCTGGAGGAAGTAGGTCACTGAGGCTGTGGCTCTAAGGACTATATCTGTCCCTGGCGCCTCTCCCTCTCTCTCTCTCTCTCTCTCTCTCTCTCTCCCTCTCTCTCTCTCTCTCTCCCTCTCTCTCTCTCACTGTGCTTCCCAGCTGCCATGAGTTGAGCAGGTTTTCCCCACCATGGCGCCCTTCTGCCATGATGTTTCTGCCTTGGAGCCAACTGACCATGGACTTAATCCTCTGAATCCATGAGCCAAAATAAATCTTTCTTCTTCTAAGTTGTTCTTATCAGGTATTTTGGTCACACAGACAAAAAGCTAGCACACAGGGTCTTCAGGATCTTTCCATGAGTGTTTTCATAGGACATAAGTATATTTATGATGCTGGGTCCATTCTCAGAGTCCAAACACATGCCTGTTCCTCATGATTCCTTTTCACCAATCCTTTGCCCTTATCTCCTCTGAGTTCCCTTCCATCTGGCCAAATCATTATCCGCTAACCACGAGTCAGTGTAGAACTTAGGCCTTCTCTTCTACCAGACCAAGACAATGAGATGCACCACTCAGAGCACTGCCCAGGGTAAGGATTTCCCTGTTCCATCCTTCAGGGATACTCTAAGTGGTGCTACCCTATCACAGCATCCCACTTCCCATGGGTGCCAGCACACCATGCAGAGACATTTGTAAACTAGGCTCAGAATTTTTTCTCTTCAATAAGTTGGCCATGAGGAATTCCTATATGACTATAAGCATAGCCCGAGAAAGATATAGCGGGCTGGCAGTGAGCACCACCTGCTTATGCAACGTACTTGTGCTTCCAGGACTTGCTTGGGTCCAGACCCATTGACACCATCTCCACCTGATAAAGGAGTGTTGCTGGGCATGCTCAATTTGATGGCTAGGTAGATCAGATGATGTGGTGGATATCTTGGGTCAAATGATCACCTCATAGTCCACAGTCAGGTGTTTAGCCTCTGACAGTGCCAAGGGGCAAGCCAGGAACTGTTTCTCAAAAGGCAAATGACCTGCCAACGAAGGTTTGGCCTCGCTCCCAAACTGAAGAGCCCATGCTGTCTTCCTCCCACCTGGTCTTGCCAAAGGCTCCACAATGCATTGCTATCTGCCACCGACACTCCAAGCACCATTGAATCTAATGTATCATAAGAACTCGGCGTGAAATCTTAACCAGCTCTCACCCCATCTGAAGTCACAGCTCTTTTAATTACTTGGGAAATTGTTTGAAGTAGTCTACACAAATGCAGGATATGCTGCTTCTAAAATCTAAAGTAGCCCAACAAGTGATGTGCCTCTTAGTGGTCAGGGATGCAAAGTTTAACAACCTGTTCTTTATTTCAAAGGGGGAGATGATGAATTTCCCAGACTACCATTTCCCCAGAAACTTAACTGGGACCCCTGTATTTTCATAAGCTCCTCCATCCTTCCTCTGAAACATAATTGTATTTCAAGGTCTCTGCCATTTTATGACACTTAGGGCCTATTACAGTACTCGACCAGTGGGATGCCTGTGGAATGATGAAATGATCTAGGTCTCTGAGCTAACTTGTGACATTGAGTTGGACACTTTATAGCCCTGAGACAAGATGGAAGGTGTGCTGCTGTCCCTGCCATGAGAAATCAAAGTACTTCTGATGTTCTCTGATGATCAGAATGGAGGAGGGGAAATATTGTCGAGGTATCATATCTGCACTAATTTGTTCCAAATATGAGACCACATTTGGAACACTGTAGAACTATAATTGGGACCACCACCTGGTTAATGATAAAAATCCATTTTCATTTTTTGAGATTCATCTATTTTATATACTGGCCAAACTAGAAAGTTAAATGGAACTACCACCACTGCCTCTCTCTTTGATAGTAGCTTTAATCTTTGTTGGTTTGCCTAAGATATGCTATTGCCCTTGACTTAAAATTTTAATGTGGGTTGGGAACCTACAGCTGCTTTCCCTTGGTCTGGCCTCATTCTATGGGCAAGAGAGCCACTGTAGTAAATCCGTCAATCCTGAGGGCACCTATTCTAGCTCTACACTGAGAACCTGGGGAGTAACCATAGGTAGTATTGCCATGGAGCAGGCCAGGATAAACCTCCACACTAACTGATAAATTTCTGGGGTGATCTGGGTCTTTAGAAATTAACATTAGTTCAGGGCTAGTGTCTGGTAGTGTTCAAAAACATCCTAGTAATGTTCTAGGATCTTTGCCAGTGCACTGTGACCCTGAAATACTGCCACAGGTCCCTTCCAGGATGGACAAGAGGAGCTTCAAGGAATTAAACTGTCTATTATTGCATAGCACTTCATCAAAGGTGCTCAACTCCTTCTTCATACAATGAACTCTGGTTCTCCATATTGAGTGAGGGTCTGAACATTTCTTTTTTATAGTACTGGGAATAGAACCCAAGGACATTCTATCTCTGAGCTATACCTCCCAGCCCTTTTTATTTTTTTATTTTGAAACAAGGTCTTGCCAAGTTGCTGAGGGTCTTGCTAAGTTGCTGAAGCTGGCCTCGAAACTGCTATCCTCTTGTGTCAGGCTCCCAAGTACTGGAATTACAGGCATGCACCACCATGCCCAGATGAACACTTTTTATTGTAATTGCTCGAGTCATATGCTATACACGCATGTGTGTATGTGTGTGTGTGCGTGTGTGTGTGTGTGTGTGTGTGTGTGTGTGTGTGTGTGTTTTGGTCTTAAACCCATTAGCCACTTCCAAAGAAAAAACTCCTGCAGTTTGTACCATTCTGGTTCTCTTCAGGCTCTGCTCACTACAATGGTCATTATACCCATATTAGTCAGTTTTCCGTTACTATAATGAAATATCTGGGGATGGGAGACTTATGAAGAAAGAAAGATTTAGCTCACAATTTTGAGTTTGGAGGCTAAAAGTCCAAACAGCATGGCACAGGATCTTGTGAGGGCCCCCATGGTAGCATAACCTCGTGGCGAATGGCATGGTGGTGGGAATGTGTGCTAGAGGAAAAGATCAGACCAAAAGACAGGAAGCCAGAGTGCTGGGAGGGGCCGGGCTTGCTCTTTTACACTGATTCCTCTTGGGGGAATAACTCAGGGTCCCACGAGAACTACATCCATTTCTTCTGCGGGTGAGACCCCCAGTGACCTCCTTCTAGGCTCTGCCTCTTAAAGGTTCCATCACCTCTTAACATCACCATGCGGGGCTTCCAACCTTTGGGGACACTCGTAAACCACATCCAAACCACAGCATTACGTACCCTCTGATCTTCAGCTGCTACTGTAATGTGCCCTCTGTTGCAGCAGGTTCCTTCCTTTTTCGTGGAAATTAGGGCTCCACGATTTCAACATGGCAGTTTCCCCAGCATGTCAGGCCCACAGAGAAGGGCCATTGGAGGGATTTTCCAAAGAGGTTGGCATAAACCAGGCATGGTGGCACATGCTTGTAATCACAGTACTTGGGAGGCTGAGACAGAAGGATCTCAGGTTCGCCACCAGCCTCAGCTACTTAGTGAGGCCCTCTGCAACTTAGTGAGACCCTGTTTCAAAATAAAGAATAAAAAATAGGTCTGGGGGTATATCTTGGAGGTAGAATGCCCCTGGGTTCAATCCCCGGTACCACAAAAAAAAAAGAGGTTGGCACTCCCCTTACCAGTGACATTTTTAAGGTTTGGGGGGAGAGAATATCTTCTGAGCTCCCCTAGGGGTGAGAATTGGGGGGGACACTTCTTCCTTCTGAATTTCTGGTACCTAGAACTCTCCCTCAGCTCCTCAAACCAGAGTGTTGAATCCAAAGCTCAGAGGCCAGATCTGAAGTGATATTTCTTCCGAGAATTCATCCCTGCATGTATGCCCCAGAATTTTGCCAAGACAAATTAGCAAAATCTTGTAATCTGTCAGTGAGCTAAGCTTCTCCTCCAAGGTTGGACTTTCTAGTTAGTCCCCAGGAATGTGCTGGAATCTGATCCAGTCATCAGCTTAGGGGGTGATGAGGAGAGCCGGTTCCTTTGCAAACACAGGCCTTCCAGTGAGGGCTTGTAACATCGGCAGGAGCAGCCCCTCTGTACAGGGAGGAGGGCTAGCCTGGTCAGCATGGGAGAACCTCTGGGGCTAGGGAATCTGCACCCCCCAGTCTACCGTCCTCTTGCCTGCCTCATTTTGATTCTCAAGTCTCACCCTTTCTGGATTAATTCCTGAAATTTTATATAAGAACCCTGCAATGGTTGTAAATTCAATTAATATTGTAATTCAGTTATCTACCAGATCAAACCAGGGCTTTGGTATTTGGTCATTTCTGCTCTGAATAGGTAAGAGATGAATTTTCATTTTCCAGATCATAGAAAGTCCCTGAGTTTGGGTCCATGCCTTGACCTAGGGCTGTAGGAATTTTCATTCATTATTTTCTCTCTTTAAGCTGTGGGTGCCATTAAAAGCAGACATTCCAACCCCCAGCCCTCATCTCCCTCCTGCGCTTTCTTCTGCTCTAGGGCACCTGTGGCTGGGCCCCTCAAGTCTCGCCTTCTTTAGGTGTTGCATTTTAGGGGGCCACAAGGGATACTTCAAGTAGTCGTTTCGTCCCTGGGGTTCTCTGCGCTGCCAGGTCTCATCCCTTAACACTGGCGGTCACTTCCCTGCCTTCGGCCCTCCCGAGGGCAGTAACCAGCCCCAATCCCTGGGCTTCCCTGGGTGTCTTTGCCTGCATCCTAACTCCGCCACCAAGACCTGTCCCACTCAGAAAGCAACTGGCTGATTTGTGCTGAGAATCAGTATACTATACAGGCATCAGGAAGCCCAGACTGTGGAAGCAGGAAGACCAGGCTCAGAGGGAGCAGGGAGACAGGCCCTGCAGTGGGAGCGGTGGACTCCGGAGCTGCCTCTGGCACCATCCGCACTGACCCCCCTTCCCACCACTGATCGTCCTTTGCTGACCCTAAGCCTCAGGTTACTCCTTCTGACACACAGTCTGTATCTAGGTGTGTGTGTGTGTGTGTGTGTGTGTGTGTGTGTGTGTGTGTGCTCTTTCTTATTACAGGCTCTGTGGAGTCATGGAACCAGCACTAACTTAGAAGTGCAGACCCTGGCTGGAGTCCCACCTCTACTGCTCTGCTTGCCCCAGCTGTGTGACCTAGAGCAAATCACTGAGCTTCTCTGGGCTTCAGTTTGAGCTTCTGGAAAAGCTTCCCCAGCCCCGTTGTGTTCCCACAGCACCCTCTCACAGATGGCACTTAGCTCAATGTGTGATGAGATACCGTTTGTGAATTACACCAATAAAGTCTGTTCCTCCTGGAGACCATAAGCGCTGAAGGTCAAGGACCTCACCTACCTGCTCAGCACTGTTTTCCCAATGCATGAAGTGGACTCTGGGCCCAGTGATATTTATGGGAAAAAAGTAACTAAGTGATTGAGAAGAGCATTGCAAACTGTAAAGGGCAGTGCACAAGTAGTGCCGGTGCTTTGGAGTTAGAGAGACCTCCCTCTGTTCCCACCGCCAGGGTCTCGCTGACTCCCCTCGGTCCGGGCCGTGGTTTCTGCATCTGTAACACAGGCCACTGTGTCCTTCTAAAGTGGTGGTTAGGCTGGGATGGGAGCATGCACCTGAGCAGTCCAGCCCTGGACCAGCCCAGAGCGGACGTAGCAGGCAGCCAGAGGCTGATCTGGCCCCAGCCCGGCCTCTCCTTTGGCCAATGAGCCACGGGCTCTCTCCCAGTTGGGACACTTGAGGTCTCTCAGGTGCCACCACTAAGCATGTTGTGGAAATGGGCCCTTGTGTGTGCTCATGTGCAGTGGCAAAGACAGTGAGGGGGGCCTGGACTCGGCCTCCCGCCCAGAGATGGCAAAGGGAGGCCTGGCCTTGGAGGGGCTGGGGCGGACAGGGGTCCCTCACCGACTCTGACTCTGGCGGGACTTTCTGTCTCAGGGCCTCAGTTTCCTCATCTGTAAAATTAGAACTAGTAGAGGATTAAGACATGTGTGCACTTAACAAATAAATATTAACTGTTGCTTTTTTTTTGGTGGTGGTACTGGGGATTGAACCCGGGGGTGTTCAACCTCTGAGCTAGACTTCCAGCCCTATTTTATTTTTTATTTTGAAACAGGGTCCCGCTAAGTTGCTGAGGGTTTCACTAAATTGCTGAGACTGGCCTCAAACCGGTGATCCACCTTTCTCAGCCTCTAAAGTACTGAGATTACAGGCGTGCACCACCACCGCCGGTTTAACTATTGCTGCTGCTGCTGCTGCTGCTGCTGCTGCTACTACTACTACTACTACTACTACCATTATTATTATTATCATTATTATTATTATTATTATTATTATTTCCCCTGAATTAAGTATACTCAAACAAATGGAACTATCTTAGTACAATAACTATGCCCTTCTCCACCTCTCTTTCTCTCCCAGATGCTCTTTCCTGTCTCACCACCTCCCCCACCCTCCTTGTGTGTCCAAAGTCCTCTCATCCTCCTGGACTCAGCTGCCCAGGGTCCCCGGTCCCCTGCACACCAGTCTGAGTGCTATGACCATCGGGAGTCGGCTGCCCCGGCCCCACCCTCCGCTTCTCTGGCTCACTCCAGGGCGGCTGGCCTGCACCTGTCACCTGTAACTCAATTAACCTGCAGAAAGATGCACTGAAGTTGGACCCAAAGAAACTTCCCACCGGGCTGTTTACTGAACCCTGCAGGAGAGGGACCTAGGGAGACGGTTCACTTTCCTTCTTCCTAGGCAGAAGCTGGAGTCCAGGGAGGGGGTGGAACAGCTGGGAGAGCTTACCTCTGCTGGCAGGGAGCTCATTACCTGCCGGACCAGCCTCATTCATTATTGGGCAGCCAGCATTACCAACTTCCTGCCGCCACCGGTCCTGCTGTTCTGTTGTCTCTGATCCCCAGCCCCTACCTCTCCCAGGCTAGCAGTCAGGCACACAGACTCTCAGGAGAGAAGGAGGAGCTTTCTGAAGGCACTTCAGGGTGACAGGCAGGGAACGGGGTGGGGTGGAAAGAGGCGCTTGAGGAGCACCTCCCCTTGCTAGTGCACCTGTGCTCATGGAGGACTCAGGTGATCTCTCTCTTGCCTGTTGGAGTCTTTTCCCAGGTAGAAGCTGAGGGAAAAGCATTCTGGACAGAAGGAATGGCATATGCAAAGGCAGAGAATTGGGGAACAGCCTGACATGTCTGAAACAAAGACAAATTGTCCTGACTTGAAGACCAGAACCCGGGGCTCCAGTGTTTACAGAGCACAGACGATGTGCCAGGGCCTGGGAGACCCTGCTCTCATGGAACTTACAATCTAATGGGGGAGACAGGTAAGAAAGGAGAGACAGCGAGCACCGTCATTTCACGTAGGTACACAGGCTGTGAAGAAAATAAAATCAGGTGAGATGATGGAGAGTGACTGGGAGTGGTGTGGCCAAGGAACGACTCTGAAGAACGGACCACAAGTGCAAAGGCCCCGGGACAGGAACAAACTTGGGATTTTGGAGGAACAGAAAGGAGGCCGGAGTGGCTGAGGCACAGGAGGAAGAGGAGCGGGATACCAGGTGAGGTTGAAGACGTGGGAAACCCTTACCCCGCAGCTCAGAGCACACTCGGCTCGTCTCACCTGCCTCAGTCTCTCCCCTCTGCTCGGGTGCTGGGCTTCTGCACGGGCTTTGTGTTCAAGACGAGACGTTTGCTCCCTGCTCCCCAGTCCCCGCAGTTTCAGGGACCCCAGTTCTTTCTGGCAGCAAGTTCCTGCTCATCCCAACCTCAGCTCTGCAAATTCAGTCTGCAGCATGCTGTGCACACACCCCAGCCTCTCAACCGTCCCCTGGCTGGGATCCCGGCACCCAGCCCAGCCTCACCCCTGGGAGCCAGCGTTCTACCCGGGCCCACGGGGACTCCAGACGCCAATCTTGATGGCCCTCGAGCCCCAAACCACCCCAGGAACCAGCTCTGGGGACAGTGCGTGGGGCTGTGGGTGGCTGCAGGCGGCACAGGGCAGGAGATGGCAGAGTCAGACACAAGATTCCAGACTAGATAAGCACTGGGCACGGGGAGGGGGCGCGGGCGCTGCGTTCCTGGGTGGTGAGGCCATCTTGTAGCCACGGAGGGCGGCAGGCAGGAGCCTCTGATCCCCCAGAGGACTCATCCCGCCGCTATCTGATGATGGGGGAGCTCCGAACAGGACAGCTTCAGGGAGCGGAAATTAACCCACCACAGAGGCAGGAGGGGCTGGGTAGTTAAGGGGCCCTGCAATTAAGGCTCCTCAGACTGGGCCAGCTGTTCTCAGGGAAGGGACTAAGATCCTAGTCAGTTGAGGGCCCTGGAGGACTTTGCAAGGAAGACACGAGTCCCTGCTCCCCACCCGTCCTCGCTGACCCCACCACCCACCCCTTTCCTGTCCCACAAGCAGTCCACCGCTACGCTCATTCCCACCTTCGCTCCTGCTGAGCCTCCCATCTGGATGCCTTTCCCACTCTGTTCCAGCTCGCTCAGTCCTGCCCTTCCCTCAGGACCCCACGCGGGCCCTGTCTTATCCACAAAGTTTTCCTGGAACCAATCCTGTGGGGAGGGATCACCCTGGCCTTACAGAGCAAAGCTCCTTCATGTTATGTGAGGACACAGATAAGAGAGGGACAGCAATCTGCCCAGGGTCACACAGCAGAACCAAGACTAGAACCCAAGACCAACCCTCAGACTGAGGTTCTTTCCCCACACCAAAAGCTCTGTGGAAATCTATGTGGCAAAGAACTCCCAGGGATTACCTGAGGGCTTACTCAGTAACAAACCAAGAAAGAGCCCAAAGAAGCCCCAGGCTGGTGGGAGCTTGTAGCAAAAGCATATGACCCTGCATGGGGCCCAGGAGAGCGCGCGCGCGCGCGCGTGTGTGTGTGTGTGTGTGTGTGTGTGTGGTGTGTGTGTGTGCGCGCGCACGTGCGCGTGCACACGTGCATGCTTTCTGTTACTATGACAAAATGCCTGAGATAATCAAATTAAAAGGAGGAAAGGTTTATTCTGGCTCACATTTCCAAGGTTTCTTTTAATTTTTGTTTTTCTTGGTACTAGGGATTGAATTCAGGGGCATTCTACCTCCAAGCTACACACCTACACTGTTTTTTATTTTGAAACAGGGTCTCACTAAGCTGCTGGGGTTTCTCATTAAGTTGCTGAGGCCGGCTTCAAACCTGCAATCCTCCTGTCTCTGCCTCCCAAGTCCTGGGATTGCAGGCGTGTGTCACCGCGCCCGGCTTTGGTTTCTGAGGTTTTAGTCCCCAGAGGCTTGGCCTCTTTGCCTTTGGTCCTGTGGCTGCACAGTACATCACTGCAGGAGCACATGGTGGAGGAGGCCTGTCACCTCATGGTGACAGGGAAATAAACAGAGAGAGAGGAGAGGCCAGGGTCCCAATATCCCCCTAAGGCCACACCTGCAAGGACCTCACTTCCCTCCACTACGCCCCACCTCTTAAAGGCTCCACCACCTCCTGATAAGCGTCATGGGCTGTGGACCAAGCCTCTGACATATGGGCCATTGTGGGACACTTCCAAACTAAGGCCCTGTGGTAGACTAGGATCTAGGGAGTGGGAAGGCAGCAGCCAGAGGACGAGGTGGGGCAGGCACCAGTGTTCCAGACACTGGTGGGAAAGGCCAACGGAGGAATTCCAGGAAGGCCGGAGCTCAGAGTGAGGGGAAGGGGGCCTAAAATTGGACAGGGATGTCGCAGGGCCAGGAAGGTGCTGTGGGATTTTCAGCAGGGGATGGGGACAGGTGTCCAGCAAAAGTCCCTGACTGCAGTCTGGTATCACTAGAGGAGTTCCCAGAGAGGGGAACCTTGAGCTGGGCGTAGGGGGTCCTTGGCATACAGGATAGAAAAGAATTTCAGGATGTGTCAGAGACGCAGACAGATTTATTTAGGAAAACAGATAACACATTCAAGGGAGAATGTGGGCTATCTCGAGAGAGGGAGGTCTTTCTAGTAGGAGAGATGTCTTTGGGGGTTAAGTAAGGAAAACACATTCAGGGGAGAATGCTGGCCATCTCCCAGGAGAGAGAGCACCCCCTTGGTCTGAAGTGTTACTATTTATAGAGGGACAGTAGCTGGGGCTGGACTAGAGGAGGAGGAGTCAGGGCAGTCAGGGCGGAGTTACACAATTTCCTGGTTTTTCTAGAGCTTGCACCCTCCTGTTACTGTTGTGGGCAAAGGCCTGGGAGGAGGGTGCAGGGTAAGGACCTGGGCTGGGTTGCCCTGGAGTTGCTTGTTTTGCATTTCAAAGATTCTTGGGCAGGCGTTTCCTGCATTCCAAGGGTTCCTGAAGACTCGGCTCTTTTGAGACTCAGTATATCTTTCTTTTTCTGTGTTCCCCAATTCCTGTCTCATTGGGAAGGAGCTGGAAGGGAACCAGGTGGATGTGGGACCTGCCAGGAAGCTCCCACCAGCCCGGTGGGCAGTCAGGGAAGGAGACACTAGGGGGTGTGAGGATGGGGTCCTCTGAGGCTGGGGGCAGGGGAGCAGGGAAAAGGTGGGGAGGGAGAGGAATCAGGGGATCCCTGCCCCCTGTGCAGGTTTCTGGTCTGTGCAATGAGCTGGGGCGGGGGAAGCTACTGAGATGCGGGGTAAGGGAAGATGGATCAAGCTTGAACTGCTTTGGGGATACTGCAGCTCAGGAGCAGGGACCCAGAGGTGACCCTAGTAGTGAGAGGCAACCCAGACCTGTGTGGTGGGGAGCAGGCACAGGGCACGTATGGAGCTGCACCTCCTCCATGAGCCCCTTTAACAAACCAGGTGCCATCGCTCCATTTTCCAAAAGGGGAAACCGAGGCTCAAGCAATGAAAACAGTTCTCCTACAGTTCTAGGGTAAGAAGATGGTCGAACCAAGATTGGACCCCATCTACCACTCACACACACTCAGCTTTTCCCACGGGAAGCTGCTCTGGGATGCCCGACCCTGGCCCAGAGGAGCTCCTTATGCAGAGGGGCTGTAAGGGGCGTGTTAGTGTCGGGGTGGGCACTTGGTGGGGCCTGCCCTGCAGGATGACCTGTCAGGACAAAGGGAGGCAGCCTGGAGGTGAGCGGGGTCCCTGCCCACTGCAGTCAAGGCCACTGACCTCCCTCCCTCTGTCCATCACACTAATGTGCGCACATGCCAACTGTGGCTAAGCCCCCTGTGAGCCCTTAGCGCCCAAGACAGCACTACTGTCCCCACTTGACAGTCAAGGAAACTGAGGCCCAGAGAGAGGACAGGCACGTGGTGAGTTAGTAACACAGTGCAGAAGTCTCTGGCTCCGGAACCCCACTCCCTACTCCAAGAACTGGAGGGGTTCCGGGAACAGTGGTGGAGGTGGCGCTCACGAGCCGTGGGCTGCAGGGGGTGTCGGCTGAGGGCAGCGGGAGAGGGTGGAGGGAAGGTGGCCCAGGGGGAAGCTTCTGAGTGCCTCTCTGCCTGCCAGGCCCTCTGATCTCTTCATTCTGAAGAGGCATGAACAAAGGTGTCCGAGTGAGGAAGGAACCAACATCACGTGGTCCATGGAAGGGTGTGTGAGAAGCCAAACCTGGGAAGAGATGGACCCTGTGCATGCGGGTGGGTGGGAGGGTCCAGTGGGCCCTGCAGACCCTGAAGGATGGCAGGGCTGGGGGGCAGGGCTTGGAGGGCCAGATGCTGAGGATGGAGCCTGGGAGAGGTGGCACAAGGACAAGGCATGAGTGGCCTGGGCCAGCAGGGGGCGCTGGTGCAGCAGAAATTCAGCCCGGTGGCCAGCAGGGAGCCTGACTGGCCATGAGATGGGCAGGAGGATTACCACCCTGGAGCAGGGTCCCAGCATGGCACAAGAGACCCCATGTGGTTTCCTGACTAGGCCAAAGCTGGTGGTCCTCAAGGACGCACTGACGCTTATATCCTGGTTGCTGCCCTCCCACGGTCTTGGGCAAGTCCTTATTCTAGCTGTCATAACAAAATACCCCAGGGGGTGGGGGGCTTCGGCAACAGAGCTTCATTTTCTCACAGTTATGGAGCTGGACGGTCTGGCAGGGCTGAGTTTCTGGTGAGGATCCTCACAGAGCAGAGACAGAGCTCTAGTATCTCTTCCTTTTCTAGAAGGCCACAGTCCTATGGGATCAGGGCCCCGCCCTATGACCCCATTGAACCTTAATTGCCTCCGATAGACCCCCCATCCCCACATACAGTCCCACTGGGGGTTAGGGCCTCAACATATGGATTTAGGGGCAGGAGGGAGACCATCTAACACACAGCAGGTACTGGGCTTCAGTTTCCACCTCTGTAAAAAGAGGGGGCTCACAGCACCGCCCCCGTGGAGGCGCAGCACCCAGCATGTAGCATCCCTGAGAGGCGGACAAAGTCCTTCACAGGAACAAAGCCAGACGCAGACATCGGGGCCAGCTCGGTGGATGTCCACACCCCAAGTCACTGGTTCAGGGTCCCTTAGCTTGGTTTCTTTTTTCTTTTTTTTTTTTATCTGGTATTGAGGATTGAACTCAGGAATGTTCTGCCTCCAATCTATACCCCCAGCCCTTTTTATTTTTTTATTTTTAATCTTGAGACAGGGTCTCGCTAAATTGCTAAGGGTCTTGCTAAATTGTGGAGGCTGCTCTCGAACCTACGATCCTCCTGTCTCAGCCTCTCAAGTATTGGGTTTACAGGTGTGTGCCACCATGCCTGGCTCCCTTAGCTTCTCACACAGGTCAGGGCAGGTGCCTGGCTAATGTCAGAGCCAAGCCTTCAGCACACGGCGGGGGAGGGGCTGCCAGCCACAGGAGAGGAGGGCTGCAGGGCCCGGGGATGGGGCCGGAGCCTTGTCCACCTGCCAGGTTTGCTTTGTTTACTCAGGGAACACTTAACCAAACCCCTGCCTCTGGCCAGCCTCCACGTTAGGCATGGAGGTTTGGGGGAGAAGATACACATGCCTTCTCCCTCCCAGACCCAGGTAGGGGGTGCCTCCTGCAGGATGGGGCTGGATGCCACCTATTTGGGGTTAATAACGATTGAGTGCCTCTTGGTGCTGGGTCCAGAGCTTGACCTCACAGGGCCCTGATATTGCCATAGAGAAGGCCAGCAAGGGGAAGGCCGTGGTCATGGAGTGGGCAGGTGGCAGGCCAGGCTGGCTCCCAGTGTCCTGCTCTCTCCTCTCAGAGACTGGAGCTAGGGAGACAGGCTCGCGTTCAGGCTTGGCTACTTGGCACTTGGTGATCTCGGGCAGGTCAACCCCACCCTCTGCTCCTCAACTTCCTCATTTGTAAAGTGGACCCCTCAGGCCTGTGAGAATACAAAGGACCATGTTAAAGAGTTATTATATGATTTCTATTTCCTCTGCTTAGAACTAACCCTGTGCAGTTGACATTGATACCCAGCTACAGAAAAGGCTTGGAGAGGTTGAGTGACCTGCCCGAGATCACACAGTAAAAATCAGGTCCATCTGGCTCCACAGCACACACACAACCTCAGGGAAAATTGATTGTTCCTTCTCAAACTGATTGTTCCTTCTCTTCCCATCAGGGACCACAAGGGGCCTCTGGAAAAACACTTCAACAGGGAGCTGTTAGAGCTGAGAGGCCCTCTCTAGAGTCCCCAACCCCCTCCCCGGGAAGCCTAAAGTCCTGGGTAATAATCCTGGATCTGCTATAGATGGAATGACCCCCAGTGGAGGGTCCTCTTGATGTGCTGGGTTCCTGCAGGCCCTCGGAGCAAGCTGACCCCGAATGGAGAGGAACAGCATCCGGGGCACGAGGGACCCGGGAACAAGGCCTGCAGAGGCAGAAACAGAGGGCCAGGGCTGCTCTGACCTGCTCTGGGCTCTTTTCTTGGTCTCTGAAACTTCTGGGCTCCGCTGACCAAAAGAAATGTTAGAGGCCCAGCCTGACCTGGAAGAGCCCCAGCCCTGGTATCCCAAATGAGCCTTCTCTTCCCTGGTCAAGCCCATTGGATAAGCCTAATCACCATCAGCTAAAATGCCACAGCCCACCCCCTCCCAGGTGCACAGAGGCTCCTGCAGGGCGACGCGCTCCATTTAAGAGGATTCTGCGCTTTGGGGGCGAACATGCAAAAGTCGGCTGCATAAAGAACTGCCAAGACACCCGCGGCCAAGCCTGAGGTAAGACTGCAAGTGCTTTGGAAAGAATTCCTGGCAAGCCCAACACATCATTTTTCACCAAGATGTCCAGTGTTCCTGGGAGAAGGGCAGCATTAAGAAATCGACATCTCTCTGCCTGGCAGGATCTGGCAGCGGCAAAGCTGCACCTCTCCAGGGCAGCAGCCTCGGTCCTCGTGCATGGCCAGAAGTGGTCTAGTTGCATAAAATAAATCTCTCTCTCTGTAATCCCCCATACTGTAAAACTAATACTCATTTAAATACTTTTAGAAAACAAAATAATATTTTTTAAAAAGGCATAAAAACAAAAGCCACAGAGCCTACCTCGCCAGAAGCACTTGTAGCATTCTGGAGACTTCCTTCGGCTCCATTGCTCTCCTTGTGCTGCAAACGTGCTCCGGAGTCTCCTCAGTACATTTAGGATTCGTGAGCGCGGCCCTCTCATTCTAACTTGCGGAGCCAAGAGGCTGCCCGGAGGCTCACAATCTTGTTTTCACTTTCTGCTATTCTAAGCCGAGCTGCGGTGAAACCTTTGTGCCAAACACTTTGCCCTAATTTGGAAAGATTCCCTTGGGATCGACTGTTCAGGAGCGGGATTGTGGGTCAGATAGAAGAGTGTGGAAGGTTCTAGCACCAACAGCCTCTTTAAGGTGATTCTTTGCACCTGTGAGAAGAGGAGACCACCATGGGAAGGTTGCCTCTCAGCCTGGGCCCACTCCATTCTTTGTCCTGGAACTGGCCACAGGACATTCCGAGGGACTCACCCTTCTGCTAAGGCGCACAAGGATGGGAAAGTCCTACAAAGAGGACCGGGCCGAGACCAAGGTTTGCATTTGCTTCATCTAAGCAGCAGCAGCCCCATCCGCTGGGGATTCCTTGTCAGGCTCAAGTCAGGCACGTGAGTATCCTGCTCTTTCTGCCCCTGACTAGCTGTGTGGCCTTGAACAAGTTACTTAACCACGCTGAGCCTGTCTCCTCATCCAGAGAGTGGAGATAGGAAGGGTACCCGCTCTCCTTGGGTCTTGGTAAACGCTGAGTGGAGGGGCGAATGTCATGCCTCAACCCCATGTTGGCTACATCACCATAGAACTCGTAAGCAGGGGATGCATTGGAACCGTCAGAATGGCCCACTCTGTCCAAAGCTTCCTCTGTCTCCTCCAAGTCTTCATTTCTTTTGGGGGTGAGTGGGGCTGAAAATGATTCCTGCCTCCCAGAGTTGCCGCATGTGAATGGGCCGGTTGCGTTTGTCTGTTTTGGGCATCTCCCATGGAGGAACTGGGGACTTTGGGATTCGGCCCCAGGGCAGCCTCTTCCTCCAAGAAGCCGAAGCCTGTTTCTGGCTCTACAGAACGAGCTGGCTCCAGCTCCACAGAACCCTCCCTCCAGCCCCCAGGATCCCAGTCATGCAGGGCTAAGGTCCCGACTCACCTTTCCCAGCCCTGTGTCCCTGGACAGGTGCCTCAGCCCCTTCAAGGGACCTCCGGCCCATCATCCTCGAAGTGAAGGCTCCAGTCCTGGGGCTGTTAGGAAGAGCAAATTAACCCACCAAGTACACAGTAGGTGCTCGTTGTGTATAGATTTTCTTCCCCTGCAGACCAGAAAGGCGTTATAGATGGGGAGATTCTGTATTTATGGGGTGAGAGAGATTTGAAGAAAAGAGCCTGAATCCTGGAGAAGACCAAGGCTCACTCAGGTTGAGCTGTGTTGGGTCAGTTCCTCAGACTCAGGGAAGGACCAGCGAGTCCCAGGACTCAGCCCCAGAGCCAGAGAGCATGAGCCCAGAGGCCCGGCTTTCAGCCTCTGCATGAAGAGAATGGCGATGGTGACTAGGATGGGGACCCGTCACTGTGCGCATGGTTACTAAACCCCCTGGGTCCTCGGCCCCGTTCAGGCCTCAGGGTTAGAGAGGCCCGGGCTCCCACAGACCTGTGTTCTAGTGACATAGCAACAAATGGTGCAAACGATAGAAGATGGATGGAGATGAGCTGAGTAGGTGAAGGAAATCAACAGGACTCGACAGAATGGGGGCGGGCGCTGGCTTCCCCTGAAGAGGAGATGTTTGCAGGGAGATCTGAGGGATGGGAATGGGACAGCTGAACTGGAGCCCAGGGAGCCCCGCAGGCACAGGCAGGGCAAAGGCACTGAGTGGGGAATCAAGTGTGATGTATACAAGGAGCAGTGAGAAGCCCCCAGGCTGGGACGCAGTGCTCCAGGCGGGCGGGTGGGAGCCCGACCTGTACTCAGCTGGAACACAGAGCCATGCAGTTTTCAATAGGTGAAGACTGTAGGGAAAGAGAGCATGTCTGTTCTCACGGGGACGACTTCAGAGAGGCAGCTTCCGGCTCAGTAAAAAGTCAGACTTGAGGACAGACAGAGCCATCTGAAGACAGAAATGGAGTCTTCATAAGGAAATGAGCTCCCCATACCCAGAGGCATGCAAGCAGGAAGAACAGATTGCTGGAAGAGGAGCTCTGAGTTGTATTGAGCTGTGTGCATTTACTCAGGGGACAATTATCCATGTCCCCGTGACCAGCCCAGTGCTGGGGTGGCTGAGATGGATCTGCTGTGGACACTGCTCTTGTGGAGGTCATGGTCCCATGATCAGGGAAGAAACCCTAGGAGCATGGTGGAGAGGACTCTGGGCCACTGGGAGGCACCAAAAATGTGTAAGGGCAAGAAGAGAGGGAGGACTAGGGGAGGGAGGAAGGCAGGACCATTTCTAGCTGGGAGGCATGGTTGAGGTGATACATGGGCTGAGCTGGAAGGACAAGAAGGATTTATACATTAGAAGATTATTTTAACCATCTTTTTCATCACTATGACCAAAATACCTGGCAAGCACAACTTAGAGAAGGAAAGGTTTATTTGGCTCACAATTCTAGAGGTTTAGTCCACAATTGGCCAGCTCCAAGGCAGGAACATCATGGCGGCAAGGCATGGAGGAGGAAAGCTGCCTAGCTCATGGTAGTGGGGAAGCAGAGAGAGAGAGAGAAGGGACCAGGGACACATATAGTTTCTAAGACCACGCCCCCAGTGACCTCCTCCAGTCACACCCTACCTGCCTCCATTACCCAGTAAGTCCACCCAGATTATTAATCCATCAACAGATGAATCCACTGATGAGATTAGAGCCCCGATTCATTTGTTTCACCTCTGAACATTTCTGCATTGCCAACTCCTGAGCTTTTCCGGGGAACATTGTCTATCTAAACCCTAACAGAGATGGCAGGGACGGCAGCCAGGCCAAAAGACAGGCATGAGCCCAGATCTAGAGCAGGCTGTCTAGGAGACATTTCTACCGTGATGGCGAGACAAGAGACCACCCTAGGGACACAGGGAAAATGTACTTCTGGGCCTTGACAGTGACCCCGGGAGGCTCGGTGTGGATCAGCTTTCAACGCTGAGGTCAGCATGCCCTGTGTGTGTTCTCTTCAACAGCCACAGTAACTTATCTTTAGCATGGGGCAGGATGCTTGAGTTGAGTAAAGCAAATTAATATTCCCACCCTGTAGGTAACCGACGAAATGCACATCCTTCCTTCATTCAGGGAGCCGCCTGGCGTCTTGTCGGAACCCTGCCTCCCCTCCTAAATGGAAGCCCCAGTAAAATCCGTACCTGCATGTTCTCTCACCTGACTGCATTTGTTTCCATCATCATTGGTTCAAAAGATCCCAGTGTCTGGCACCAATGGGACATCCTGTACCTGCACCGTGCAGTGCAGTAGCAGCAGACACCTTGAAAGGTGGCCAGCATGAATGTAGAAGATGGGTTTCTTCATCTTGTTTCATTTGAATTAGATTTAAATAGCTGCTGTGTTGGGCTGTGCAGGTGGCCTGGAGCGGGCTAGAGGGCGGAAGGATGACAGGGAACTGGCCCGGGTCACCTTACACTTGCTCTAGAGACTGTGGGAGCCACTGAGGGGCTCGCTACGCTTCAAGGATCCTTCTGGGGTGAGGGGGAGGGCTACTCAGAGGCAGACGTGGGAGGAGTGTGGTCAACTGTGGAGGCGAGGACGCCCTGCGTGGGCAAATACATCAGCCCCCTCCCCCTGCCCAGAACCTGCCCGATGCTGAGGCTAGTGGGA
The DNA here is from genome assembly GCA_004027185.1 of Glis glis. Taxonomy (NCBI): domain Eukaryota; kingdom Metazoa; phylum Chordata; class Mammalia; order Rodentia; family Gliridae; genus Glis; species Glis glis. The sequence continues at coordinate 21,987 of PVJS01002974.1, read as the reverse complement.
AGAGAGCAGGTGCCTGTGTGTGCGCCCCGGGATCACCTGCACCCTGGGTGGGGTACTGACGAACTGGCAGACAGCTGGGCTCCCTGCCGATCTCCTCCCCCCACCCGGGACCCCAAGCCCGCCTGCAGCCAGCACCACCTTTGAGCTTCACAGCCAGCCCCCCTCCTGGTCACAGCAGGCAGTGTGGCGGAGCACCTGCGTGGTGCTCACGATCCAGGCACATCGCCTCCCCGCTCTTCTGAGGCAGCTTGGGGAGAAGGCCTTGTGGCCTCTAGAGCCAGCCATGTGACCTCAGGCGAGTGACCACCTCACGGAGCTTCTCCAGGGCTCTCTGGTGGGCAGGAGCATAGGCGTACAAGTAGGTGCGCCTGTGGTGAAGCTTGAACGGATGCGTGCAGTGCATGTGTGCGTGCTCACGTGCGCGAGGGTAAAGCACAACGCTCTGTGTCAGTGGGCCGGGTTATAAGTGAGTCGGAGTGAAGGGTGGGTGTGCCTATGGTGAAGGATACTGCCTGTGGGGGCCGGCTCTGAGGAGGTGGGCGGTACCTGTAAATGGGCGTGTGCTAGGAACAGGAGTGGGTGTGTTTTCCCAGAGCCCCAAGCAGCCCCACTCCTCAACACACCCCTTAGCCATGGCTGCCCAGTCCCTGGCACTCCTCGGCCCAGCCCCTGCCAGAAGCTAGAGACCTGCAGGCACAGTTCTGCCCTCACCGCAGCTGCCGGAGGCACAGTTCCCCTCGCAGAGGGTACCAGGCTTGCTGGAGAGCATGCAGCCTCAGTCACCGCCGTCCTGCCCTGGCCTCCTGACCCCCACCCCACTCAGGGAGCCCAGGCAAGGCCCCGCGAGCACAGTCAGGCGAGTTCCCACCCCGTGCAGGGGCCACAGGGCGACCCCAGGTACGGTGAAGCAGGTGGGTGTGCAAGAAGGTGTGACACACCAGGGACAGACTCGCTAGGCTGCACTATTTGCCGGGCAACCTCTCCCAAGCTGCCTTATTCCCAACCTCTCAGGAACCTTCCAGAGTGGCAGTCTTGGCTTCCATTTTCTAGCAGAGGAATTCGAGGCCTGAGCAGGGACAGTCATGCTTCCGAGCCAGTGCTGGCCCTGTTCCTGTCTGCTGACATGGAGTGTGGCACACTGAGGGGTTGAGCATGACCACGGCCATGGGCCGGCTGGCCGAGGAGGCATGGAGCCCCCCACACCTCCCTGTGGGACTCCAGCTGTTGGGCTGCTCATCTCTTAAATGGGAATGAGGACCCCAGCTGCGTGTCCTCTTGGGGTGCAGCTGGCTGCAGCAAAAGCTCAGAGCTCTTATTGCTGCTAAAAAATCACAGGAATGTTGGAAAACCAACTCAGCATCCCCCAGAGCAGAAAGCTGGGGTGGGCTGGGGGAGCCTCTGGTCCCCACTATGATTTCTCTACCTTGGCCCCTCTTCAACCTGGCAAGGAGGGCCGTCACTCGCCCCCCTTCTGCCCAGGAGGGCTGCGGAGCGGGGTCCAGGACATGAGATGGCGACAGGACAGCGACAGCAGGCCCTGCACTCAGCAGATGCCCAGCGGGACATCCCCCAGCCTGGCACTCGCTGCTCAGCCCTGCCGAGGGAGGCCCGCGCTCACTGGCATTTCCGGAGCTGCTGGGCGCCAGGGTGGGGGTTGGGGGCTGGCACCGATCACAGCTCCACAGCCAACTGCTCACTAATCCACCCTCCACATCTGCTTCAAAATAACTTAATTAGCCTGGAAGAACAGCTGGCAATCTGCCAGGGAGGGGCCTGAGGAGGGGCCGCAGAGCCTCGACAGGCGGCCCCCACACTGCAGGAAGCGCCCGATAGGAGGACGAGAGACCCTCCTCCTCTGAGGAATGCGCCCCTCCCTCATCGTGGAGACCTGCCACACACTGGCTGTCACGTTGGGGCTCCCTAACCCCATTAGACAGATGAGAAAACCGAGGTGCCGAAGGCCCAGATGATCCCGCAGATCAGACAGGATCCCCTCTGTAATGCTCCTGAGGGGACTCCTCACAGACTTGAGAGAAGGGGTGCCAGGAAGGGGCAGAGAGTAGGGGCTGGCAGGAGAGAGCTTGTGCCATGGGGGGGGGGACACATTCTGGGGTGGCACCTGTCCTGGGGAGGCTTGGACCATCCCACCCAGTGGCAGTTTCTTTGCCCCCAGGGAGCCTGGCTAGAGCTGGGTCGCTTATTGGATGGGGTCCAAGACTCCCCTCCCCACCACCCTCAGGAACACCATGAGCCCAAGCCTAGAGGGGGCCCAGGGCTTGGGACTTGTGGACAGAGTGGGGCTCCGGCGGGCAGGACCCAACCACTGGCCGCCAGGCCCTTCCTGACTCTTCTCCGCCAGCGCTGAGCTGGGTGCTGGCCAGGTCCCCCAGGGAGAAGGGTGTGTGTGCTGTGCGTGTGTGCATCACTCAGAGGGACACGGAACACCCAGCGAGTGGGTGTTCCCACTCTGCCCCATGCTGTCGGGTCCAAGGTAGAACTCACCACCCTCCCGTCTGCTCTTCTCTCCCACCTCAAACTGCCTGAACCCCATAAACCCCTTCCCCCATTTCCCATACCCTACACTTGCTGCCTCGTCCTGCCCAGCCCCCCAACACCCCACTCCATGCATTCATCCCACCCTCTCCACCCCCAGCACGCCCAAATCCAGACCTCCATCCACGTCCTTGTCACCCGTGTCCCTGCTCAGTATGCCCTGCCACTACTGCTACCCACACACACATCCACGCATGTACACACGTATACATATGCACACATACATCCATATACACAAGCATATACCACAAATCCAATATACTCGGGTATGTACATATACACCATCCATAATACACACACATACATATGACACACATATACATGTACACACGTACATCCAACAGACACATACATATACACATATATACACGCATACGTATATATATACATGGGCACATATGTCCACACACACATATACCACAAATCTATATATACGCACACATACATATATATATACACACATCCATAAATATATACATACATACACAGGCATTATATACATATATACGCACATTCATACACATGCACACTTAGGTACACACCTAAATACAAACACCCACCAGCTGTCAAGGGGGTCTTTCCAGGACTCCTGTCTGACCAAGTGGCGCCCCTTCCCCTCCACAAGCTGGCCTGGAGGCCACTGGGCTTGGCCAGCCCAACCTGGGAGCCCGAGGAGCACAGCCGCTTAACACACAGGTTTGGGAGTAAGCCAGAGCTGGTGTGAATCCTGGGTGGGCCGTTTGGTGACTGTGTGACTCTAGATGAGTCACAGCACCTCTCTGAGTTCTTTCTTCATCTGGGAAACAAGGTTGCTGACAGCCTTCAGCGCTGAGAACTGAAGGAGGCCAGCACAGCTGGGTGCCGACCCCCCATGCTCCTGCCGGCTCCTTTGGCCTGGCTGCTCCCACCTGCCTCTCAACACTCACCCACAGTCCACAAGCCTCCGCTGGCCCCCAGCTGGCCCTCCCTCTTGGGCTCCAACAACGCCCTCAGTACCCAGTTCTACACCTGTCTGTGTTCCGGTCTGTCTACCTGTGAGCAGCTCACTAATAGGGTCTGGGAGAGATGCTAATTAAGTTTGATGAATGAATGAATAAAGTGCGAATCCCAGCAGATGGACGTGGGGACGTGGTTGCACGAAGAAGTGCACACGGACATGCCACACACCTATTCAACACTACATGCACAGAGCGCCCCTTTGCCATCTGTGGCCCCAACAGGCCAAGAGTCTGAGGGGGCCCCTAGGCAGGCCCATCCTCCCTGAGAAGCTCCCTTCACACACTCAGTGTGCCCGGCTCAACTGGAGCGAGGAAGCAGGGCAGGCCCTGGAGTGTGAGGTCTGGGGGCCCTGCCTGGAGCACATGGCCTCTCTAAGGCACGTGGGCCTGTGGTGGGCAGCCCTGGGGGCCCTGAGGCTGGCGGTGGGGTGGCCTGCAGGGGCGGCGGAGTTGCTGGCTGCCAGCTGGCAACTGGGGAGGGGGGCGCCTGGGCCTGGCAGTGCCGCAAACGCCCACTTGCACCAGCCGCTGTTTCCAGGGCCTGCCCACGAGCTAGCAGGCAGGCTGGGCCCAGGCGCCTGGGGTGTCCTGTGTGGGGAGGGAGAGGAGGGGAGGGGAAAGAAAGGTCAGCCTCCACCCCCTGTCTCCCCAGGTGAGAGCCACCTGGCAGTGCAGCCTGGGACAAGCCACAGACCTTTCACAGTGTCAGGTGAGGCTATGCACGAGCAAGGGGGCAGGGGCAGGTGGAAGGGCCCAGGGTTCCCAGTGCACTGACCAGCCCGCATTGGGGATTCTGGTTCCCCCAAGACAGGTGGTATGTAGAGGTCGGTGGCCACAAGAGGGCGCCCGAGCTCCAACCCTCGGGGCCAATTCCAGGTAGGGCTCAGGGACTGGGAGGGGGTCTGAGCAAGAGCTGAAGCATAAGGGTGGGTACAGAATACCTGTACCTGTCCCCCAGAAAGGCCCTAGCCACACTTCCTCTTCATGTGATGGTGACACCACCTGGCTTCAGTAAATAAACACATGAATGGATGAGCTGGATGAGGTAGTATTATCAGGTATTTTACAGGTAAGGAACGTAGCTCAGAGAGGGTCAGGGATTTGCCCAGGTCACACAGCTGGTAGGCATGGAGTGGGTTCTTTCCTCTGGTGCTGGCTGCCACGGAACTTTGCAAAAGGTGCTAGTACCAACCCATGGGGGTTACCAGCACTCAGCTACTCAGGGTAAGGTAAAACCCTGGCCCTGCCCCCTCCAGTGCCCAATGCACAGAGCCCAGGCCTGCTCAGGGCAGCGTCGAGTGACAAGACTGACTAATACAGAGTTACCATGCGCCCGGCTCAGTGGCCCACGCTGCAATCCAGATATTCAGGAGGCTGAGGCAGGAGGATCGCAAGTTCCAAGCCAGCTTGAGCAACTTAGAAAGACCCTGTCTCAAAATAAAAAAATAAAACAGGCTGGGGGTATAGCTCAGCGGTAGAGCGCTGCTGGGTTTAAGCCCTGGCAACCCCCCACCCCCGCGCCAAGTTCAAGAACATCACAAGGCTCTTGGCGTGTGCCGAGTGCCACCTGGCTCTTTACAAACCTATGAGGCGTCAAAAACTTGCCAGAGGCCACACGGCATCCAGACTGACCACTTTGACCCCAGAATCCCTGCCCCCTCACCGGGCTGTGTCTCTGGCCATCTCCATGTCAGCTCCAGGCCTCCTCAGCCTCCTCCCCAAAGTCCACCCTGCAGGGCTTCGCGCCTGCGCCACTGAAGCGCAGCTGCCAGCTCAGACTCATCCTGGAGCAGAGACCCACAAGGTGCAGAGGACTCGCTCAGCAGGGTGGCCATTAAGTGCCCTGTGAATAGGAATCCTAATCAGTAACAGTCCTGTCACCATCTCAAGACTGTGATTTGAAGCCCGGCAAGGTGGTGCACACCTGTAATCCCAGTGTCTGGGAGGCTAAGACAAGAGGATCACAGGTTCTAAGCCAGCCTCAGAAACTTAGCAAGACCCTGTTTCAAAGTAATAAATAAAACAGGGCCGGGGGCATAGCTCAGAGGTAGAATGTCCGTAGGCTCAATTCCCCGTACCAAAAACAAAAAAAAAATTTTAAAAAGTCAGTGATTCAAGAAGTCGAAACGATGCCAACACATCAATCTGGGACACACCTCCTGTGGGCTGGGGTGAGAACCCCTCATCCTCAGCTTCACCTCCAATCAGTTACCCCCACCTCCCTTCACACCTCCTCCTCCCCCAGACCTGGAGGCCTGGCCCAGACCTCAGCCAATCCTGCCTTCATCCAGGAGTTCCCAGCACCCCCTGCCTCTGGGTTCTGCGGTTTCTTATCACCAACACCCCTTCCCCCTTTGCACTCTGCCCAGCCATCCCACCCACGCACAGCCTGGACATGGCGTCTCCCAGAACACCTGCCCCAGTGCCTCCCTTCCAGCCTTGGCTTCTCCATCCTGCCCACTTCGCTCTGACCCCTGCACACCACCTCCTTCATCTTCTGGGGATACTTCCCTCCAGTCCAGCCTGGACCCCAACTGGCCTGTCTACAGCCATACCCTTAGTCACCCACCCTGGCCCCAAAAGTCTCCCACCCCATTCTCCAAAGACCTCACCGTGGGACAAACCAGTAGGCCCTCCTTGGAGGAGCCTATCTGACCCCCAAGCCCTGGAGTCCACCCTTCCCTCCCTCCTCCCTCCCTTCCCCACCTTCTCCTTCCCCTCCATCCATAAACATACCCTCCTCTTGGGGACAATTTTAATTTCTTTTTTTTTTCTTTGAAACAGAGCCTTGCTAAGTTGCTAAGGGTCTCGCTAAGTTGCTGGCCTCAAAACTGTGATCCTCCTGTCTCAGCCGCCCAAGTACTGGGATTATAGGCACGTGCCACCACACCTGGTTTGGGAACAACTTTTAAAGCCCCTCCCTTAGCCCACTTCTCCGAGTGTTACCTGCTGCCGCCTCGCGCTTCCTCACATGCCACCGCTTCCGTAGCTCACTGAGCCCTCAGAGCCCCCAAACTGCTCTGAGTCACTCGTGACATCCTTGCTAAATCCAGCAATTTTACCAGTGCAGGGGGCTGAGCTTAGCACGGAGCTCAGCACAGAAGCACTCAACAAACGGAAGTGCCAGCTTCTACCTGTCCTGACAACGGTTCTGAACCTCATCTCTAAGACGGGGCTGGTGGAGATGCCCGGGCCAGGGCTGCACTGTGGCCAGCCACTCACCCAGCACAGTGGCCTTCCTGCACCTTATCAATCAGGGTGCCACTGATTTATAACCCTGCGTGTTTGGCAGAAATGCACTGTCTTTCAAAAGCCAAAATAAAACTTCAAGAAGCTAAAGACCCAGGAGTTTGGAAGATCCCTGCAGGGTCAATTAGGGTGAATTAGCACCTACGGATTTGAATCTACCCAACCACACACTGTCAACCTGGGTGGGTGAGCCGTGGAATGCTAATGAGGCTGTCCCTGGGGCAGAGCCAGTCGTGCCCCCTCCCAGGCCTGTGGGGAGGAGGGACAGGACCTCGGCCACCTCAGCTGTGTGATTCGGGCAAGCCCAGGCCCCACTCTGAGTTGCGGTTTCTCCATCTGGAGATGAGGTTACCAGGTATTACTCAGACAGGTAAGTTCAGGTTCTTGGGTGGGGACTGAAGATGGTGAGCAGTCATCCCCTGGGTAGGATCCTAGGATTGTAACAGCAGCTGCAGAAAGAGATGGGTAGAGCCGACCACAATGGGCTGAAGGCAGCCACGCTCCCCCCGCCTGAAGCAGCCGGAGTCCTTCCTGTTTAGACAGAGGAGAAGGTGGAGGCTGGGTTCAGTCTCTGGCATTGACCCTTTGATTGGTCCCTATTACCCCAAGGATGGTTCCCACTTTCCCCATTTTACAGATGAAGAGACTGAGACCTGACTTCAAGACTCAGGATCCTAACTTCTCCAGGCCTTGCCCACCACCCTGCTTGGTGAGGCCACACCTGCCCGTGGACCTGTCTGCTCCCTCAACGCCATACTGCCCAACAGAGAACGAAGACCTGGGAGCCAGGAAGCCCAGCTCTGCACTTGCAGAGCGATGCCCTCTCTAAATGAGGGTGATGAGAGTAGCTATCCCTGGCAGTTAAATAAGATAACTGTACATAAAACACAAGCAAGGAGTGAGCGATCAACCAAGTTTAGATAGTTTGAATCCCCACAATCTATTCATGAGGTAGGATCTTTAGCCCCATTTTGCAATAAATAAACTGAGACTCAGAGAGGTTGTCCAACTTGTCCAAAGTCACAGAGCATGAGGAGCAGGACCCGGGGCTCAGACTAGGTCTGTGTGGTTCCAAAGGGGTCACAGGCCAGCAGAGGCCGGGAGAGCAGAGCTGGCTGGCGGTGGCGCCCTCACCTGCCTGCTGTCCTCGGTGACCTTGCCTCTCAGCCCATGTGGCTGCTGGCATCCTAATGAAGCACTGCGGGCAGGGGCTTGGGGGCGGCACGCCCACGTGACAGAGCTCAGCAGAGCCTCTCACCCCTTGGGCTGAAGCCAAGGTGGCCAGCGGTGCCCCCAGGGGCTCAGTTTAGGTCACAGGGGCAGGAACTGGGCATGAGCCCTGAGCAGCCAGCAGCCCTCGATGGCCTCCAACCAACCCAGGAGACCTTGGGCACCTGCAGGGTGGGAATTCCTTAGGCTGACAAGTGGGCTGGCAGGGGGCTGGGAACCTGGCCGGGCAGCCCAGGCTGGTTAGCTGTGGCTGAGAGCCGGCTGTGGGGCCATGGGCGCATCACTGGCCCTCTCTGGGACTCAGCTTCTCCCACAGGGGAAGCCATGGGAAGCAAGATGCCTCCCAACCCAGAGAGTCTCAGGAGCTAGATTCCCAGAAGCCAAGGGCTATGGTTTCCTAATGCTGGTCTGCAGCAGACAGTACCATTCACACCTGAGAAAGGTGTGAAAATGTAGATTCAGGGGTCCCCTGCTTCCCCCCAACCCCGCCCCCAGCTCAGCAGCCTAGGGGCCTGGACATCTGCACTTTTAAAGGGGATGGATGTAGGCTCTCTGGGGCCTTCCTGCCACTTCTGCTGTCCAGAGACAGATGCCCGGGGATCGCTGCATCTCTTCAAATGGCTCCATCCGGGTCTCCTCAGACCCCCTGCCTAGGGTCAGGCTCTAGTGTTCAGTCCCATCAGCAAATCCTCCACAGAATTCTCCACCAGCTACTCTCTAGGTCCTCCACACAGAGGCTGCAGCCCCTGCCATTCCAGCCTTCCCTCCCACCCAAGCCCATATTCCATGTCTGCTTTTTGATAAGCTAGCTCCCTAACTCTGTGACCTTGGACAAGTCGCTAAACCTCTCTGACTCTCTGGTTATTTATTTGCATACAGTGGAGTGCACTGGCCCAAAGTGAACAGCGGCTACCCAAGTAGCCTCCGTGTGTGTCTCCCACCCCCACCCTGAACATGCTCTGGAACATTTCCTGTGCCCCAGAGCACTCCCTGTGCCCCCGGCTCCCCTCCCCCACCTCCTGACCTGTCCTCCTGGGTTGGATGTGAGAGGCCTGTTTCTGGGGTGATCTCTAGTACCTATCAGGACCTTGGCTCCAGCTGTGGCTGTCCTGTTCCCTGGCACAGAGCAGGTGCTGGAAAGATTGTGGGAGGAAGGAGAAGGCTGGAGGGTGTGCCCTGCTCCAAGAGCCCCAGTGATAAAACCCAGGCTCCTTGGCCTGGCGTTCAGGGCCTCCTCAGACTTCTACAGCTGTCTCCCAGGCACTAGCCTTCCCCCTTCCCCCTCAGCCCTGGCTGGCAAAGATGATTGGCAGCCTGGACACACCCACCTCTCCCGGCCACACCCACACTGAAGCTAGCACCACGCCCTCCTGCCAGGCCCCTTCACCCTGTGCTTTCCCTCCAGCCCTCGGCTCAATGCTGAGGATGGAGTGCCCGCTGTGGCCTCCCTCACCCCAGAAGGCTGCGGTGACTGCACTCTGTCTCCCGTCCCTGTCTCCACACCACCTCACAGACGCTGGGCTCCCGGAGCCACCTTACTGAGCTGAGCAAGGAGCCAGAAGATCCACTGCTGTGTGCCCACACAGTTATATGCATGACCTCAGACAGTCACTTCCCCGCTCTGAGCCTCAATTGCCTCATCTGTAAAATGACACAACCAGGTTAGGTGGATTCTGTGAGCTCCTTAGGCTCTGTCATCTCCTGCAGGTGTAAATAAGTATTTGTTAGAAAAATAACCCCAAAGAGTGAGTCGTCACTGGCGGTGGGATGACCGCGGGCATTTGCTGGAGGTGTTCAGAGGCAGAAGTCCAAGAGGCATAGAGAGCTGGCTGCCGGGACGCTCCCCGCGCAAACACCTGGGTCTCCAACTCTCCTCTGCAAGATGGAGATCATAGGGGCGGGCGAGACAAAGAGCGCACATAGAGGCAGTTGGAAAGTGCTTGGCACATACCGAGTGCTCAGCGGAGCTTAGCTCCTGTTGGCATTCTCAGTGGCCACTGTGGCTCAGCAAAACCCTGGAGTCAATGCCCAGGACAGAGGGCGGAGCAAAGTGGGGCAGCAGTGTGTACCTTGGGCCACCAGAGGGCGCCAGGATGCAGCCGACGCCACCCAGGTGCAACCAGCCTCCCAGACAGCCTTCCCAGGACCACTCCTGAGAGCCAGGCGGCACCTGCCAGAGGCCTCAGGAGAGTGAAAGCAGCAAAGGCCCTGTGTAGTCCTCACTCCAGAAGAAAAAAGGGACTCCAGCTTGGCCGGACACTCTGTCCATTTCCATCATAGTCTATGACCAGCAACAGCCCAGAGGGGCCCAAGACCTCCCCACTAGGGCCATTAGACCCATTTGACAGATGGGGAAAATGAGGCCCAAAAGAAGGAGAGGCAGACTCAAGATCATGAAATGAATTTTGGCCACCTGCTCAGACTGATTTCCTTGCACTAAGCATCCTACGTGTCGGGTGTGGTAGCATAAGGTGCTTGGGAAGCTGACAGGAGGATGGCAGATTCAAGGCCAGCCTCAGCAACTTAGCAAGACCCTGTTTCAAAATAAAACATTTTTTAAAAGGGCTGGAGGTGTAGCTCAGAGGTTAAATACCCCTGAGTTCAATCCCCAGCACCAAAAAAAAAAAAAAAATCCCACTAAACATTCGGGGTCTAACCCCAAGCAAGACAGGAGCCAGCACCTACACCTGCCTCTGCACTCCTTAGTGGGAGGGGACATGAAATAGCAAGTCTGATGGTGGAGGTCCCAAGATGGGGAACAGAGACAGGTGTGCTGGGGTGCACAGAGCCAGAGACAAAGAAACATGGGGTAGGCAGAAAAGGGTACAGAAGAGAGGGGGTGAGATAAATTTGAGAGACAGAGAAGCGGATGGGATAGGAAGAGGGACAGACCCCAGAGGGAGAACTGCCTTGGGAGCAGAGGCGGAAGGTTAGAGATGGAGAAGGGAGACCAATCCAAAGAGCAGAGACAGTGCTGAAGAGAGATGGAGGCAGGAGGGAGACAGAGAGAGGTGGGAGACAGACTCAGAAAGCAAGCTGGGGTGGGCAGAGGAGAGGCCCCCCCCTCCCAGCCTCCCTGAGGCTTCACGCTGGGCTGGGGAAGGGGGAGTCCCTGCCGCCCCTCTGGATCTCAGCCCCGATCTGATCTGGCCCCTCTGCTGCGCTCACTTGAGCAGCTTGCGGGCCAGACACCCCCTCTAGGGGATGGCGGTTGAGCCAGGCTCCCAGGAGCACCCCAGGCAGATGGCAGGGTCCCCAGGGCCATGTTGCTAGGAGATGCGGCCCCAGGGCCCCAGCCTATCTCCTGAGCCTCCCCCAGGGCGGGGCTTGGGATTCACCGGGGTTCCAGCCCACCCCCCAACTCCCACCCTTCAGTCTTGGCAGGTCTCTGCCCTGCAGACCCCAGTGCAGCGAAAAGGCAGTAAAGGCAGAGGGAATTCAGACCTGGCACGCGCCAGCTGTTCATCAGGCCTCACCAGCTCCTGGCACCCAGTCCTGTCCCAGGCCATGGGCCCCGGCGCACACACTCTTGAGAAACACTCAACTCCCAGGCGTGGGTTCCGGTGCAGAGAGGCCTAGTTCAAATTTCGGCCTGCCCCTTACAGCTGTGTGACCTCAGGAAAGTCACTTCCCCCTGCTGAGTCTCAGCAACCTCATCCTTAAACGAGGATAGAATCTGTTTCATAGGTTTGTCCAGAAGAAGGAAGGCATGATGGGTAGTACAGGGACAGAGGAAGCTGGCTTTAAGCTCTGACCCTGTCCCTGAGCCTGCAGGGCCTGCAGTTGGGAGCACCTCCCTGCTCCTCCCCAGTTACCCAATCAGCTCTGTCCTAGCCCCCCTTTAAGGCCACCATCCAGGAAAGGGACTGCCCTGACTCCATCCCTAGCACTCAGAGGGACACAGTGAGAGGCAAGTCCTGGGGCACAGATGAAGTCACACCCATGTCCCCATGTGCTGCTTTGGGGCCTGGTAAGAGTCACTTACCTCCCAGGCCCTATTTTTAGTACTCCAGCAAACCCTTTGACACCTCACAAGGGCCCAAGGTGCAGGGGTGACACTGTCCCCAATCTAGAGATGAATAAATGGATGCTCAGTTTTGTGCCTCCTCCTTGACTTCCTCAACCAGGAACGGGGGAGCTGGGGCTTGGGCGCAGGCTGGCAGCTTGGAGAGCCTCCCCACCCAGCTCTTACCCTCCAGGCTTCCCCAGAGGGAGGAAGCACGAAGGTGGAGGGCGGGCCAGGGTGCCTCCCTGTTGCTCCCACCAGATCCTGGCCTGGCCTGGCTTGGCAGGGCTGGCGAGAGGCCTTGGAGGCAGCAGGAGGCCAGCCCAAGGCCAGGCTGGAGCTTGATTTACTGTCCGTGCTGCCTTCAGGCTGGGTGCTCCCCTCAGGCCGTAAATCTCTGGCTGCAGCGCTGGCCAGGCCCCTGACAGGCCCAGGGGCAGCTCCAGGGAGCTGCAGAGCATGCCACCCAGGGGCAGAACCTTCCCTCATCCAGACCTGGAGGTGCCTCTTGGGGGTCATCTAAGAACCCACCCAGCCAAGGCTCGGCATCTCCAGCATCCTCTGGGGCTCAAGGACCTGTGACCATGCACAGGGCTCCCTGTATCCACCTCTAGTTTCCCTGCCCTCAGCAGGGACAGCAGAGGCAGTACCTGGGGTGGGGGCTGCTGGTGGCAGCTATGCCAGGGCCACATCAGCCTCGGTGCCTTCCACACCAGGCCCACAGCTGTGTGGAGGGAGACACTGGGGGCAAAGCCAGCCCTCTCCCACCCTGGCCCCAAGAATGAGATGAAAGTGGTCAGTACGGCACCAAGCAGCCCCTCCCAGGCGCCTACTCCTGTCCATCCTTCCATCCTGCCGGGTGCTGGGCACGGATGGGCTAGTCTGGATCCTCTTCCTAGGACACCTGGCCCTTGATCAGAAGCTCCCCACCTGGTTCCAGGTAGCTGAAAGGAAGAGAGCCAGAGGGCAAGGATGGGGGCCAGCTGGGGAACACGTTGTACCCCGAGTCTGAGCAGTTCCGTGCCAGTTGGGGGAGGTCTCAGAACCATCAGCAACATCCCCTCCCTCTCCCTAAGGGCGTAACCCATGGGGGCTCCTGGATTCATCCGCCACTACTCCCCCTCCCCTCCACACAGACCCCCTCCAATGAGTCCCAACACTGGCTCAGGCCCTCCCTGAGCCATGTGACACTGCAAGTCACAGAGCTACGTGTGCCTGATGTTAAGACCAAAGGAACATCTGAGGTGCAGTTAGGGCCCAGGGACATGTGGGGGCCTGTGTGTGCATGTGTGCTCACATGCATCCTGTGTGTGTCATGTGCATGCACGACATGCATGTGCCCATGCTTGTGTGTGCTTATATGTATAGATGTGTGTATGTGTGCATTTGAGTATGTGTGTGCATATGTATACTTGTGTAGTCAAGTATGCTTGTGTGCACTCACATATGTGTGCATATGCACAAACATGGGGGGAGTGCACATCTTCCTGGCTCCTCTGAGCTCCTCCCGCTTAGACTCCTTCCCTCCTCCCTCTTCCTCAGCCTCTGTCACTCCGCTTCCTTCCTCCTCAGAGGCCCAGCAGCTGGGCGTCCAGACAGCCTGGGCCGGAGGCAGCTGCGAGTGGGAGGTGATCACAGTGGGCCACTCACAAGGACCCTTTAATCCTCTTAGCACCCACTTGACCCCACGCCCTGGTAGAGGCAGCCCCTGCCTGCTCTCATCTGGTCTGGGGGCAGCAGGGCTGAGGGCTAATGGGCTCCCAAGCCAGCCTCCGCTGGTTCATTAGTAGCAACAAACCCCAAATCCTCATGGGGGTTGGGAGGGACACTTCTCAATCGATAAGGCTTTTTCCTGTCCATTATCCCTTTGATCCTGACAGTTTCCTGTCAGGCGGGGATTTTAACGTGACAGTTAAGGGCACAGAGGCTCAGAGAGAGACAGGGGCCCCCTTAAGGCACACAGCAGGTTAGTGGCAGAGCCAGCACAGCTCAGTCCTCTCCCACACCTGGGGCCACAGGGAACAGGAAGTGCCCAGAGTCCTAGGACTGGCCATCTTGAGGTTTCAGCTCCCCGTTGACATCTCCTTTCCTTGCCTGCGGCCTGCACCCCCGTCTGAGTTCTCTAGCAGCAGCCTCCTGCCTTATCATCATTCGTGTGTGTGTGTGTGTGTGTGTGTGTGTGTGTGTGTGTGTTACTAAGGATTGAACCCAGGGGTGCAAACTACACCCCCAGTCCTTTTTTATTTTATTTTGAGACAAGGTCTTGCTAAGTTGTTGAGGGTCTCACTAAGTTGCAGAAGCCGGCCTCGGACCTGAGATCCTCTTATCTCAGCCTCCCCAGTCCTGGGATTACTGGCTTTATCTTCCTCCTTCACAGGATCTTCCTCCCTCCTTTGGGTCAAGGACCCTGCTTCGGGACACCGTGGTGACAGTCTGGCTCGCATGTCTTTCCTCCACATTCTGCCTGTCCAGAGCCAGACAGCTCATCTGTTTGGCAGCTCCAGCTGAGGTTGTCTGGGTGAGCCTGGGCTGCTGAGCCCACCTAACTGCCCAGCCCTCTCCGTCATGCCCTCTGGTCACACCATCTCCATCAGCTCCTCACTAACAGAGCAGCTCAGACTGCACCAGCCATCCTACTGAATTCTCACCAACCCCAGCATTCCCTCCTGCAGACCCGGCCCCTCTGCCTCGATGCCCTCCCACCCCACCACCCAATGCACCAGCCTGGCCCCTTTGGTTCTAGACCTAAGTCCCACTGCCTGGGAGAATCTTCCCTGACTATCTAAGAGTGTCCCTGCTATTCCCTCCAAGGCATGCTGCACAGTTTGTGAACCTCTTTCTGTTTCATCTGCTTCCCACTGGTCCACCCCGCTAGATGCTAAGTTTCAGGCATGAAGGGGATGAACCAGGGCCCCACACACGCTAGGCAAGCGCTCTGCATGGAACCACACCCCCAGCCCCCAAGCAACAGTGCTGACAGGTGGGACCTTTAAGAGACGGAGCCCCCACCAGCGGGTTAATTGTCTCAGAAGTGGGATCCTGACAAGAGGCTGAGTTCCGCCCTCCTCTCACTCTCTCTCTGGTGCACGCGCTGGCTTCCATCATGCTGTGACATAGAAAGACAGCCCTTCCGATGGGGCCCCTGGACCTCCCAGCCCCAGGACCATAAGCTGCATAACCTTCTATCTATTGTTTATGCATTACCGGGTCTTTGGTACTGTGTTATAGCAGCACAACTACTACACACAACTACTCCCCTGGGTCTCCATGTCTGCACTTGACCATCACCAGCCTGCTTCCCCTAGAACCAGAGAGAGAGAGAAGCATGGCTTTACCTCAACCCCTTCCTGTGGCCAGTATCCAGTCATGGTAAAAACCTGCTCCATCCTGTCTCCTGCACACCGCTCGCCCCACCTCTTTTGGCCACGCCCAGCGCAGGTTGCTTCCTCTCCCACCTGTTGCAGCAGCCCCTCCCCTCCTCCCTGCCTCAATCCAGGAGCAGCCAGGTGGAAGATTTTCTTTTTTGGGGGGAGGGAAGAGTACTGGGGATTGAACTCAAGGACATTCTACCTCCGAGCTACACCCTAGCCCTATTTTATTTTTATTTTTTATTTTTTGCGGTACTGGGGATTGAACCCAGGGGCATTCTACCTCCGAGCTATACCCCCAGCCCCGTTTTTTATTTTTTATTTTGAAACAGGGTCTCACTAAGTTGCGGAGGCCCTCACTAAGTAGCTGAGGCTGTCTGCAAACCCAGATCCCCTGTCCCAACCTCCCAAGTACTGGGATTACAAGCGTGCGCCATCACGCCCGGCTTCCTATTTTATTTTTTATTTGGAAATAGCGTCTTGCTAAGTTGCTGATGGTCTCACTAAATTGCTGAGGTTGGCCTCAAACCTGTGATCCTCCTGTCTTGGCCTCCCAAGTAGCTGGGATTATAGGTATGTGCCACCATGCTCAAAACAGTTCCATTTGTTTGAATATATTTAGTTCAGGGGATTTAATAATAACAATAATAGCAAGAGTTAAGCTGGGTGGCTGTGGGGAAGCAGTCTTGCACGTGGATAGATGTGCAGTTCTAAAAGCCAGTTTTGTCCAAGGCCTCGCTAGCTGTCTGACCTTGTTCAAGCCACATCACCTCTCTGAGTCTCAGCTTCTTCATCTGCAGAATGGGACCAACCCTCTACACCTGCCTAGGCTGTGAGGCAGGAACTCGGGGAGCACCACCCCGCCCCAGGGCCTGCGTACCAGGTGGATTCCCAGACGCCCAGGGGCCTGGGGGAAACTGCGGTCCCACCCACCCCTGCCGTCCCCCACCCCAGCCCCCACTCTGGCAGCCAAGCTTCATGGCTGGCAGGAGCTGGCGCCTCACCCAGGAGGGGAGAGCAGCTGGGGAGATGGTGGGAGAATTCCTCCCGCTGCTGGATTTGTAAAACAATTGATTAAAGACAATGCAATTAATTATTCTTTGATGAAATAGTGGAAATTACCCAAGAAAATGAAGATTTCAGCAGCAGAACATTAAACCCCTCTAATTATGTCATTTCTGAAAAAGGGGGAGAGGGATAAAGTGGATGGAGATGGCGGGATGGAGGGAAGAAAAGAAGTTTAAAAATAGATGGGGCGACCCTGGGGCTCCGTGCAGGCTGAGTAGGGCCCTGATGGACAAGGCCACCACCCTGGGCCTCCTCTACATTGTTCCAATGGCAAACCTAGATAACAGAGCGCTCTGTGGGGGGCCGGGAGCCTCCTGGAGGGCCAGACACTGGGATACGTGTCTTGGGTGCATTCGCTCATTATTCTCACTCTGAATCCAGATTCCCTTTTTTAGATATGAGAGAATGAGGCTCAGAGAGGTAGCATGAGTTGCCCAGAGATGAACAGCTACTGACAGGTAGAGATGGGACTTGAACTCAGGTCTAACTGCAGGACTTGTACTTTTTCAACTCTACCCAGCTGGAGTCCACAGCAGGAGGCACAGTGGATGCCCTTGGCGAAGCTGCTCTGACAGCCAGCTCCCAAGGGTCTCAGTGGCCACTAAATCTTGGGGCTGGGTGTGGGGGATGGGTACCTGCCAGGTACTGACATCTCTGCCCATCTGAATTGGGCCAGAGGTCCTCTGGGAAGGATCTTTCTAGCTCTCTGTCCTCTATGATCCTTCTGGGTGTGCTTTTGCAAGCCAGGCAGGAGTGACAGGGGTGCCCGCCATGGACCTGGCCCAGCCATCTCTCTCCGGAAGCTCCAGGGACTCTGTTGGCCAAGGACCAGGGCACTAAAGTCCTGGAAGCTAACCTGGCTCTGCCGGAGGCTACTGGGTGGCCTTGGGAAGTTTCCCAGGACTCACTTTCCATGTCTGCAACTGAAGATACATCTAATGGTCCATTGAGGGTACTGGACACAGCCTGACCCATCTCCATTAGTGAGCTCAGTCCCAGGAAGCCAAAATCAGCTCGAGAGTGGGCAGGGTGAGAAGAGGGACGAGGGAAGCTGGGAGCCCATGGAGGAGCAGCTGCAGGCCCACGCTTTGGGGCTGGAGGAACAAGGAGAGAGCAGGGAAGAACCCTGCAGGGGACAGTGGATGGGAAGAGACAACCAGCCTTGGGAAGAAGAGGGGCCTGGACGGGGTCAAGTTGCCACCGCCATCCACGGGGTCCAGCTTATGGGAGCAGCTGGCCTTGGCAGGGCCAAATGCAAAGGCCCCTCTGCTGATTCTTTCTCAGAGCTTACCTTTTTGGCGCCCTGCCTCTGGACCATATCTGGAGCAGATCCCATAATTTTTCTGGACACTCTCAGACAATATCAGTCTCGTTTTGGTGAGTTGAAATTTCCAATCTAATCTGGCATCAAAACTCCAATTTCTCATTCAACCTTAGCAGTCCGTTCCCTTTCCAGCTGGGGCCGAAATCCACCCAAGAAGCCTGAGAGGGGAGGCGAGGCCTGGGCACTGGGGGACCTGGAGGTTCTGGGTGGAGGCTTGCTGGTTAGGCCTTTGGGGACCTCCTTGCTGGGATCCTTCACCCAGCATGTCCCTGATGTGGGCCATGGTGTCTGCAGCGGCTACCTCTCAGTTCCCGCTTTTGGGGTTCACCCCACTCAAGAGATTACTTACTCTGCTTGACAGGAGCCCCTTTTGTATAGTATGCATTGTGATGGCCACTTTGACCCCCAGAAGAACCTGGGCTCACTCCCCCACCATAGACAGCTCCAAGTTGCCACTCCTTCCAGACTTTTCTAAAGCTAGGGTTAAATCCTAGGGGACACATGGCAGCTTTTCCAAGTGTTTCTCCTGAAGCACCATGACCCAAATTCAGATGGGAGCAGGAAGGCACCCCCATCCCTCCCCACGTAAAGCACCTTGGTCAAAGGAGTCTCTGCTGCCTGCACTCCCCACCCTCGTCACCCACACCGCCTTAATGTGGCGTGGAAGTGGGTAACAAGGGCCACAGAAGCAGCTTGGGGTCACCGTCTTGCAGAGCCTGATGAGCTCTACATGCTGATTTAGAATGGGGGGCGGGCGGGTATTCTTGGCACAAGAAGCAATTCCAAATGAGCAAAGTCCCATTTGGACAATTCATTGTGAAAGTAGACTCCTGCTCCCCCTGTTAACACAGACTCATTTGGCCACATCCCCATCCCTGCCACCTATCCTGGGCCCAGACCCAACCCTCTCCCCAAGTTCCTGGACACAGCAGCTGCAGCCTGGGGCAGGGAGGGAACTGCAGGTCTCACAGCCTGCAGGCGAGCCAGGACCCAACCCAGGCACCTGCCGTCCTCTCTCCAGCAGGGATGAGCTGACTTGATGGAGGGGCGGCAGCGGAAGGAGAATCCCTTTCCCTCAGAGGCAGCAGCAAGGATCTGGGAAGAACAAGGCTGGGAGCCAGACAGCTCTACATGCGGATCCTGGTGCTACTGCTTCCCGGCTGTCCTTTCTGGACCACAGCTTCTCCCTCTGTGAAATGGGTATGATAATACCGAGCCCATAGGCATGCTGGGAAGAGCAATTGAGAGGAGCTCATAGCCAGGTGTGGGCACAAACCCAGCTAGTTCCCTCAGGACCCCTCCCTTGGAGATTTCCTCCCTCAACGGACTCTACCCCAATCCCAGAGACCAATGTTCTAGCTGAAACTGAGTCTTGAACTTTCCAACTGTGCCAAGGAGAGGAAGGCTGCGGGGAGGCCGAAGCTCTGGGGAAGTCCTCAGAACTGGGGTGGGGGCCTGGCCTAGTTGGGGAGGAGGGCTGTTCTTCCCACCCATCTGCTCCCAAACCCCTCCCACCAGAGAAGGCGCTCCAGCCCCTCCCCCAGCTCCCAGCACAGATGGCAGGAAGGAAATGCCAAGGCACGGAGGCAGGGAGGGGCCCCCAACCCCCAGCGGCTCCAGCCCTTGCCAAGCTTCCCACAGGAGGAAGAAGCGAGCCCCCCGCCCCTCGCCTATGGCACTGCCCCTCCGAGAGCCACAGCCCACTGATGCCCTGGTGCCTCGCATCCTGTTGTCATGGTAACCAGGACTAGCTGACGTGCCGACAGGCAGACCAGGAGACGCTGCCACATGAATCACTTGAACTTGATGTGACAGACACAGGCGGGCAGTCAGCTTGGGGTGGAGGGAGGTGGTGCCCCCATGGGCAGGAATCCTGGCTGAATCTCTCCAGCCGTGACAGGTTTAGGGGCCCCCGCACCCTGGGAGACCCTAGAGGCCCCACCCCTCAGACCTGCCATGAGTCCTCTCCAGGCTCCCATTTCCTCATTTATTAAATTGGGAGAATGGACTGAGTGAGAAAGATGAGAGCAAGTAACAGGCATGGGCTTGCTTTGTGAATTGAAACACAACACAAACGCGGCCGTTGTGGGAAGCCGAAGGCTCCGTCCTCGCCCAGGCTCGGCGTTCCTGCCACTTGCTGGCCTGCACCAGCCCTAACGTTCTGTCCTGCAGAATGGGGATAATCCTGCCTTCCTGACAGGATTCAGCTTTCCACCCAGTCATGTCATAAACACCTCCCAAGCCCTTCTATGTACCAAGCACTGTGTCAGGTGCTAGACGCAGTGAACAAGGCCAACCCCTTTCCTGTCTTCACTGAGCTGACAGTCATTCAAGTGGGAGGAGCAGACTTAGAGCAAGGACACAGATGACACTGTGATGACACTGAGGGAGAGACCTGGGCCAGGCTGGCTTCAGGGAGGGCGGTCAGAAGGTAAGATGGTGGCTTTTCAGCTGCGACCTCTGGGAAGAGAAGGAGAGCCAGCCAGGGAGAGCTGCAGGCCCTAGGACAGCCAGGCAGGCGACCCAAGGAGAAAAGAAGGTGATGCCTTTATCATGCAGGAGGAAGGCCACTGTGGCTAGAGCAGGGCAAACAGGCACGTGTGAGCTGGCGGCCTTATTCCCAATGCAATGGGAAGTGGGAAATCTTAAAGAAGCAATGCCGGACATGGTGGTGCACACCTGTAATCCCAGTATGTTGGGAGGCTGAGGCAGGAGGATCACAGGTTCAAGACCAGTCTCAGCAACTTAGTGAGACCCTGTTTCAAGATCAAAATAAAATAAATAAATAAATAAATAAGGTTGGGTGTATAACTTGAAGGTAGAATGCTGCTGGGTTCAATCCCCAGGGGAGGGAGGGAGGGAGGCAGGGAGGGAGGGAGTGAGGGAGAGAGGGAGGGAGGAAGGAAGGAAGGGATTCGATCTGCAATCTCCATTGGCACGCTAAGGACACTTGCTGGCGCATGGAGAATGCACCTCTGGGGCCAGCCCAGGTGGAAGGCAGCTACAGAGATCCAGAGCAGAGTCAAGGATGGTGTGAGCCCAGTGGCTAGTGAAAGAGATGGAGAGAAGTGGTCAGATTCAAGATAATGTAGGGAGATAGAATTGCTAGGACTTATTCATGGTGTAGAAATGGTGGGTGAGGGAAAGGGTAGAGAGAATGACCTCCCAGGCTCTGGTTTGAGTGTGGGGGTGATTGGTGGTGCCTATTTATAAGATCAGGAAATCCTAGGTGATTTGTGAATCATCTGCAAAGATGAGACTTAACCTACGGGACTTAAGTTATCTCAGGCTTCTCCTCCCCTGTCCCCAGGAGGCTTCCCGGGCAGCTCTGGGAGAAGTGTATGAGGAGGCTGCATGACAGGGGACCTCTGTCAGAACTCTGCTTTGTAAGTGACAGAGACACTATAAGTGTCTATAAATGTAAGTGACTGGGACATCTATAGGCATGAAGAGCTGACTTATTGGCTCAGGATCCACGGCACTAACCCAGGGGAACGGCCAGGAGAGCAGCTCCGCCCTGAGTCCCCATGCCAGTTCATTGGTCCCACCTGCAGTCCTGCCTCTTTCCTGCCACTGAGTCTTCCAAAGTTTTTAAAAAGCAGAATCAGCTGGGCATGGTGGCGCACAACTGTAATCCCAGTACTTGGGAGGCTGAGACAGGAGGATTGCAGGCTCAAGGCCAGCCTTAGCAATTTAGCGAGACCGTCAACAACTTAGCAAGACCTTGTTTTGAAAACAAAAAATAAAGACTTGGGGTTATAACTTGGAGGTAGAATGTCCCTGGATTCAATCCCCAGTACCAAGCAGAATCAAGTTTTATGTTTAATTTTTTCTAGACTAGGGATGTAGCTCAGTGGTAGAATTCTTGCCTAGTATGCATGAGGCCAGGGGTTCAATCCCCAGTACCATTTTATATATATATATATATATATATATATATATATATATATATAAAGCTATTCACACAGGAAAGTAATTTGAAACAGAAAAAAGGAAATATGAAAAATTCGTAACAAGCCGGGCGTGGTGGCACACGCTTGTAATCCCAGTACTTTGGGAGGCGGAGACCGGAGGATCCGAGTTCGCGGCCAACCTCATCGCGCATGCGCAGGCGCGCGTGATTTATCTCTTCTCTCTCCTCTCTCTCTCTCTCCCTCTCTCTCTCTCTCTCTCTCTCTCTCTCTCTCTCTC
>PVJS01002973.1:43934-79444 GCA_004027185.1 Glis glis | reverse complement strand
CCTGGGTTCAATCTCCACTAACACACACACACACACACACACACACACACACACACGCACACACACACGTGCACACACACGCACACACACACACACTCCCTGGCATTTAGGCCATATGCCATGGCTGACTGCGTGGGTTAAAGTGGAGTCGGAGATTTCTGCCAATTATCTAAACCAGTTGCTTACTTGAGGAAATATTCAGTTATTTCATTTGAGGTACAAATTGCACGTGCATCCAAAGTTTCACAGGGTCCGCAACTACAACGGAAGTTATTATTTCTCTCTTTCCTTCATCGTTTCATGGAGCAGTTCCAAGGATCCTTTGAGTCAGCTGCTCAGTTCTCTTCCCTATAAATAATTTCCCCTCACAGAATTAGAGTCGACTTCTGAAGTAGAAACAGTTGATCATGGTGGTTAAGAGCACAGATTCCGGACTCCGCCGGAATGAGTTTAAATGCTGGCTTTGCCTCTTAATAGCTGCGTGCCCTTTGGATAAGTTACTAAACCTATAAAACTCGGATTTGGAAGCATCTTCTTTTTATGATGGTTTCAAGGATTTTATTTTATTTTATTGTGGTACCGGGGATTGAACCCAGGGGCATTCTATCTCTGAACTACACTCCCAGCCCCCCTTTTTTTATTTTTCTTTATTATTTATTTATTTATTTATTTATTTATTTGTGAAATGCTGGGGATTGAACCCAGGGGCATTCTACCTCCGGGCTACACCCCAGCCCTATTTTTTTATTTTTGAAACAGGGTCTCACTAAGTTGCGGAGGGCCTCACTAAGTAGCTGAGGCTGGCCGCGAACCTGGATCCTCCTGTCTCAGCCTCCCAAGTACTGGGATTACAAGTGTGCTCCACCACACCCGGCTTCAAGGATTTTTAAAAAGTACTTTACCCAGAACTTTTTGCCTGTAGCTCTGTGAGATGAACAGAGGAGGAAGAAGGAAGGGAGGAAGCACCCTAGCACAAGAAGACCCAGCAAACACTGGATAAGATGGCCCAGGATCCCCCGTTGTGAGCGGTGGGGTGATACCACACTAGGAATTTCCATACTGCCTCTCTTATCACAGGCCTTTCCTGAACAGAGTTGCAATAAGCAGACGGGAAGCACAAAATTGAGCTAAAGGTTGAATCCCCACAGTGAGCAGCTGAAGTTCAGACTCCCTTCATGACCCTTGTTCACTGTCCCCTTCCCAGGGCTCAGAGGCTGTCTTCATCCTCTTCAACCTTTCAAGACCCATTCTAAGCATAACTGTGTTCGCTCATGTTTTCACTCATTCATTTGACCAACGTTAACTGAGCACCTGTTAGAGTCTGGGATTCTGCCAGGGAGAAGCAGCAAGAAAACTCAGGAAAGAAGAGCGGGAAGAAAGTCGTAGGTTTCCAGAGATAAACAGGGTGCAGTCCTCACCCTCAAGGAACTAATGGTTTACACATAAAACCAACACTCCAAAGCAACCAAAGATCACAATAAAGATGGCATGATACATGATAAAATGAGGTGCGGGCAAGAGACCAAGGGAGAAGGAAGTGCCCGGATGTGCTCAGAAAAGGTTGCAAGGTCTTAACTGAGTAGATGCTTGATGTTAGGCCAGCAGAAAAATAGGAATTAACTAGGAAAAGAAAAGGAAAAGAAGGCCAAAGAAGCAGCCCGGGCCAAGGCACAGTGCCTGTGCAGAGCACCAGTGAGGCCTAGGAGAACAAGGATGCTGAGCGTGTCTTGGAATATCCGCGGTGGACACAGGATGTGCATGGCGGCATGGGGTTGGCAAACCTGGCCACGACCCAGCTG
Source organism: Glis glis (assembly GCA_004027185.1). Classification (NCBI taxonomy): domain Eukaryota; kingdom Metazoa; phylum Chordata; class Mammalia; order Rodentia; family Gliridae; genus Glis; species Glis glis. The sequence goes on along the minus strand of PVJS01002973.1, from coordinate 77,645 downwards.
CCTCCACAAGGCCACCGGTGACAGCATGGTAGAAGGCCACCTGTGAAGTCCTGCCGCCATGCTGGCGCATCTGATTTCCCGCCTGCAGGAAGGAATGGGTCCAAGGATGCTGACAACCTCGGGCGTTTAGATGAAGAATGGGCCATTTTTCCTAGGAACCGACTTCCAGGAATTCTGGAAGCCAGGAACAGAATATTCTCTCCCATTTGGCCCACGTCCCATCTAAACATCTTAGAAGAGATCGTTCTTAACATCACCGAGGAGTATTAACTCCCAGTCACCCTGTGAGTCCCATATTTTAGTGAAGGGATAGTATTCCTTTGCGTATTACCTAACTCAAATAATGGAATACACCATGCTAATGGTTTATAATAGCAAGTTGTATTAAACAGTTTTTGGTCTAATTCTAAAAAATATTCTTATCAATCACAAATCCTGCCAGTCGATAATCCTGAAAGAGAAGCAGTGTAATCAAGTAGTGAAATCAGCCTTGTACGCTTGTGACTGCCACACTAAATTCAAGAGTATATCTCCACGGTTGGAAAATGACATTATCACGTATTTAATACATAGGCACTGCTGGCATGGCAGGGCAAGCGTGGGGCAGAAGACTATTCCTGTCCACGCAGAGTTTATAGAAAAGTGGATTTCAACATGAAATGCTAAGAAGAAATGAAAGGAATGGCTCTTGATTAGGTGTCACAGAGAAGGAAACTCTTGTGTGAAAAGATATTTCAAAGGCCATGCTTTGAGATGGGAAGATGGGCGATGTTCAAAGATAGAAACGGCATGGAGGGAGGTTGGTCCAGAAGGCTGAACATGTAGTTTGTGAAAAGCTGCTGAGCCAACTCAAAGAGGATTTAAATATACATATATATATATATATATATGTATATTTACTTTTATTTATATATTTTATTTATATATATATACTTTTATTGGTGCATTGTGATTTTACATCATAATGAGAGTCAAAGTGATATACACATACACACACACACATCACTTGGAGTGTTTCCCTCCATATACCCACCCTCAAGTTCCTCCTTCCTCCAACCCCATACAAAGAGGGTATGTGTATGTGGGGGGGTACTGGGTACTGAACCCAGGGGCATTCTACCTCAGAGCTACACTCCCAGCCATTATTGATTATTTTGTTTTGAAACAGGGTCTTACTAGCTTGCTGAGAGTCTTGCTAAGTTGCTGAGTCTGTCCTTGAACCTGCCATCCTCCTATCTCAGCCTCCCAAGTACTGGGATTACAGGCAGTGCCACCACACCTGGCTCAAACAGGATTTTTTTAATTGCTAAATTTCAGATCAGGAAGAGAAAGGAACTCATGCAATGTACAGTTGCTATATTAGGTGAGATAATAAAGAACCAGGGTAATTTTGACCAGACAGGCCACATCTCAAACATCCAATCAGCCTCTTCGCTCCTTCTACAATCAAAATCATGAGACCTTCCAAAGCCGTATTTGAAACAACAGCAGAGTCTGTAGTGAAAACTATGATATTTGACCCTTCCCCCCTATATAAGAGAGCTATAAAAATTGATCTGGATTAGTCCTACCAACATTAAATTTGATCGGACTAAACCATTTCAGGTTTTCATGGCTCCTCAGGATGGATGAAAACAGGCCAATTATCATAGTGTTTACTTTACTTCTCTGGTTTCTCAGAGAGCTGCAGGAGCCAGCCTCCTCCACACAGCAGAGAGGGAATCCAAGTCTGTAAACACATCGTGTGGTGGGCTTGGGAGCTACATTCTGCTTCTTCTTGATCATTAATACGGGGCAAACAAAAACAAGTAGCAAAGAGTAAGGGTGGGACATTTGGATTTATTATCCGTGAAGCTGAACTACCAAGCAGATGAGGCTGTTTAATCCCACGCAGCCTCTACCACCTACAAAATCTCCCCCATTCCTTCAGCGTTTGGGAACGATTCTGTAAGAGGACAGGACAAAAAAGTGGGGGCAGGTGTAAATTAAAGGAGAATAACACCTGTCGCTGCAGCTGGCCGACAGACCTCGCTTTAATGTGCTGCCTGCTGGGAATGGAGATGTCTCGTGTTACCCAGAGGAGTCTGCAGAAAGGAATTCTAGGACCAGAAGATGTAAGGCTTGGTCCCTGGCCAAGCACCATGGTGAAAGGTACAACATAAAAAGCTCTGTCAGGACAAAAGCATTCAATCGGGGGAACAACACATGACCCGGCCGTTTGAAGAAATGAACCCCGAACCGAAATCGCAACTGGATTAACCACTAACTGGTCGATCCCCCTTTTACCGTCTGATGTGTCTCGGGCTGGCGGTGACTTGTTGAAATCGGAATGTGGGGAGCGCTTCGCTCAGGGCTGGTGCTGGCCGGTCACGGCCTAGCAACTTACAAGATTTATGCTTTTCTGCCCGCCATCCATATTTTTTTCCATGAGAGGGGGAATTTAGAGCAAAGTTACCCGTGGAACTCCAACCCAGTGCTGGAGAAGTCCTCGCTGACTTGCAAAATAACTGTGGTTTCAGCAGAATCCCGTGCCCAATGAAGCAGAGGGGAAGCCCATAAAACTGGTGTGCACATAGTTTTTGAAAATCAGGAGAAAAGACCCTGTAAGCCGGTCCACGTTGGATCAAGTGGTTGGTTCGCCCCACAAAGTACACTGAAGTTTGAATAATGGGAACAGATAAAAACCAAAGGGGAATTTCTTTCCAAGGAAAGCTTAGAAGGATCTCTCTGCTAAGCTTTAATTTTCCAGGCGATGCACAGAGGCACAGAAAAGCTACCAATGTTATCTGAAGAAAAATATTTATTGGTGCACTGTAATTATACATCATATCTAAAAGTTAAAGGAGAAAAGTTTAAAGGAGAAAATAGTGTGTGGAGGTCATAGGTCACAAAGCCCTGAAGTTTCATAGAGGGACCTGCAGTGAAGACAGGCTCACATGGTTAAAACTCCTGATACCTGAGGGCCAGGAAGAAACCGTGGTTTTCTGTCCTGCACCCTGATGCCGGGAAATCCTCTAACAGGGGACAGAGCCACTCAGAGCACATATAAAATGCAACTACCTTGGAAAGGTATAGGCAGAATAGAATTTACAATGTGCCCTGACCGACTGAAATCTATCTGAGCAACACGGAAGGGTGGTCCGGGACATCCAGCGTGCCTCATGCAGCTCTCGAGGGCCACTACAGAGTGGGGTCGGCGAAGCAGGAAGCGCAGCTGTGGGTACCAGTGCAAGATCTGTTCTCTTTGACTTTGGCCGGATGTGGGTTCTGACTCTAACAAAAGGAATTTATTGGGTCAACAGTATGTGAAATGAGAAGAAGCCTGGGCTTGAGGAGGAAGCAAGTGCCCCAGGTGTCCAGTCCCAAATATTTTGGCAGTGAATTTAAACACAAGGGGAAAAAACCACTTATTCATGGAAAACTCTCAATGAGCTGCTTTAAAATACTAAGATATTGATTGCAATGCTCTGTTGTAAACATATATATGCAAAGTTTTATTATGAACTTGAAAAAAGAAGAGCTCTATTTCATTGAAATTTTGCTTAATATTTTGCTTAGGGCATCAAGGGCATGAGACTCATTCATTAAAATACATGATCCTCATCTGAGCACAGTGGCACATGCCAATAATCCCAGTACTGAGAAGGCTGAGGGAGGAGGATGGCAAGTTCAAGGCCAGCCTAGGCAATTTAGGGAGACCCTGTTTCAAAATAAAAAATAAAAGAGGTACGGGTGGAGTTCAGTGATAGAGCTCCTCTGGGTTTAATCCCCAGTATCTCTCTCTCTCTCTCTCTCTCTCACACACACACACACACACACACACACACACACCACTAACATGAAGAAGTACTTATCTTCCAATAATGCTCTATTCCTTGTATAATACTTGAGAAAATTTTAAACCATCTCTCCTGGAGAACACAGATTTGATTTGTGTCTTCTTTGCATCTGTGAGCATCACCCACCCCAGGACCATAAGAAATAATTGGACTCTAGACCGTACTCTGCTTCACTAAATATACTGAATACACTCCGTTATGTTAGCACTGATTCTGCTGAATGAGATGTTGATCGGCTTGGTCCTTTTCATTGAGTTTGAAAACACACCATCGTAAGTCTTCCTAACTGGACTGAGTTATGAGTGTGCATTTGACATTTATCACTTCGCTTGTGTGTTCTATCTGGTGGGAAGAAGAACGGAGTCAAAAAACAAGGCATGGACACAATTGAAGGGTTTTCAACACTTTCCAGTATTGCTTATTTTTATCAAGTATTCTGCTAAGTATCAATCTGTTTATATAAAGAGCAATATTGTGTGTGTGTGTGTGTGTGTGTGTGTGTGTGTGTGTGTGTGTGAGTGTGTTTTACTGGGGATTGGGGATTGAACCCAGAGGCATTCTACCTCTGAGATACACCACCAGCCCCTTTTTAATTTTTTTTTGTTTCAAAACAGGGTCTCATTAAGTTGCTGAGGCTGGCCTTGAACCTATGATCCTCCTGTCTCAGTCTCCCAAATACTGGGATTACAGGCTTGTTCCACCATGCCCGGCAAAAGCAATATTTTGGTAGGAAAATATTTAGACATTCATGATTTCTGTAAGGCTACATTACAAAGTTAAAATTTTCTAGCTGATATCCAGATTTTATTTGTTCGATGGGCTAGAGAATTCCTGTGAGACTTAAAAATTGATACCGATTGCAAATGTTGCTCTACCACAGAGAAACCGCACCATAACTCTGACATTACATTGGTAATCATCAATCGGCTTAAAGAACCCAAGGTAACTCTTCTCAGTTTGACACCATGTAAATAAAATTGTATATACTTATATTTATATTTAAAAGCAGAAGATAGGCAGGAAACATAAGCCTCATTTAATCTCAAGTTTAGAGTTTCTTTTCCTGGGAGCACGATTCTGTGATATTGAGCTCCAATATGCTCTTGAAGGAGATGAATATAAATTAGACGATCACCTCCATTCGTAAGCTGCTAATTTGTCATACGGTATTAGCTGCCGATTCAGAGCAAACCCGATTTACTGGCAGACCCAAGATTACTGTGCATTTTTTTTTGCAGTGCGACTCACAGACTATCTTCAAGATATATTATTTATTGAGACTGACTCTCTCCTATACATGCAAGAAAGGATTAGCCAAGTGTTCCTCAGATAAAAGACTAGAGTTTTACGTTCTGAACTATTCCTTTTTTTAAAATATATTCATTTATTGGTGCATTGTAGTTATACATTTTGATAAGTGTCAGGGAGGCAGAAGCATGCATACACACATTGCTCATTTAGCCCTCCCTCAAATCCCACCCTATTCCCTCCCCCTTCCCTCCTTTTCGTGCTCAGCATAGTGATTGACTCTGATAAGTTTGTGTATATACATTGTGTGCATTAGTGGGTTTCCCTCTTTCCCCCTTCCATCTCCCTCAGTTAGGTCCCCTTCTTGCTCATCTAAAGTTTTCTCCTTTGTCTGGAGTCCCTTCTAAGTCCTATTCTCCCTAGCTTCCACATATTAGGGAGAACATCCAACTTTTCACTCTTTGTGACTGGCTAATCACACTTAGCATAATGTTCTCCAGTTCCTTCCATTTCCCTGTAAATGATGTAATTGTGTTCTTCTTTATGACTGCGTAAAATTCCATTGTGTACATATCCCATAGTTTTGTAATCCATTCATCAGTTGATGGGTATCTTGGCTGGTTCCAAAGTTTGGCAATTGTGAATTGTGTAACTATAAATATAGATACACATGCATTAGCCTGGTAGTTTGGTTTCAGTTCTTTTGGGTAGATGCCTAGAAGTAGTATTGCTGGGTCATATGGTAGGTTCATTCCCATTCTTCTGAGGATCCTCCACACCGTTTTCCAAAGTGGTTGTACTAATTTGCAATCCCACCAACAGTGTATTAGAGTTCCCACTTCTCCACATCCTCGCCAGTATTTGTTGTTGTCTGTGTCCGAGCTATTCCTGAATTGTAGCTACAGGCAGCAGCCTTCATAGTGTGAACAAGAAACACAAGTGAGGTAAATTGTCTCATAGGTATTTTTCTTTTCTCTGAAAATGTACTTCCTCCTCTTGAAAAACTCAGCCTGGACTTTCAGAAAAATTTATTGGGCTCAGACAAATCATGGTATATAAACACTTCAATTCTATTCCATAAACAAGGCTTAAATTCCTGAAGTCACTAGGTGAAGTCTGGGATACAAAGATAAATATGACAGAGCCCTGATCCCAGGAGAGGAAGACGGACCTACACACACAACTCTATTGTGGACCAGATTGCTTTAAACAATTTTTGAATTTATACACAAAATCCCTGGAGAACACAGAAGGAAGAGCAATAATTCTCTAGTGAAGCCAGGACGTGTTTAGGGGGAAGTAACATTTGACCTGTCTCTTGAAAATGAATGGGGCTTTAATAAAGAGGAACTAGCAGGTAGGTCCGTCCTGGGTAGGGCCTGGGGTCTGGGCCAGCCTACTTCTGACAGGAAGTCCAAGATAATCACACTTAAAAGGAGTCCCCGCTACTGCCATCTGTCATAGACTCCTGGGCAACTCAGTAAAGACGGAACTGTCAAGATTAGCTTGTAGTAATGCTTCCAGAGAGGAGAGTATAGCAGCAGGCTGTAGTCTCTGCGCCTCCAGCGCCACATGCAAGGCGAGGCTGCTGCCTTGTTGGCCCTCCCAGCAGGTGGAACTGATGGCCAGTGAATGAAGGACGCAATGTTGCCTCCGCCTCCAGCCCCTACTGAAGTGCTCTCCCCAAAGTTACTCGGCAACGTTAGAAAATGTAACACAATTTCCACCATTGGCTGCCTTTGACATTTTGAACTTCTTCCTTATTAAAACAGCTTTTCTGACTTTCTTAGGAACACCTCCTCTTCTTTTGAGCCCTTCAGACAGGCCCTGTATTCCTGCAGGGCCTGTCTGGGTCCTGTACTCCTTTGCAGACCCTCCTTAAGTGGCCTGCTCTACTTCCTAGCTACAGCTAGACCTTAGGCTGATGAGTAGTAACTCAACGTCTCCAGCCCTGATCCCCCTCCAGAGCTCCAGAATCCTGTATCCTCTGCCCACTGGCCATCGTTCATTCTACTTAGTCTATACCATCAACAATAAAGAAACTATAAAATCCTGCTTTTTATTCCTCCCAACTGTTTTCTAAATCAGACCATCTTTCTCTGTCCATGTAACAAAGACCGCAGTAAGGCCAATGTGACTGCTCCCAAGAATTTCAACAACTGCTCTTAAATATGTCCACTTCCTCTGGTCTGGACTTCCTATTTTATTCTGCACACTGCTGCCAGAATAATTATTCTCAATATGAATATGATTGTATCACACACACTCCCAGTTGCTTATCATACAAGATCTACTCATGATTACAAATACCTTCATTATCTGCTGTTTATTTACCCTACCTATTTTTTCAGGTTGTAACAAATCACTTAAGCTCCTAATAAAGGCACGTTACAGTTTGTGCATTTCCTCTAAACATTATTAATACTCTGGGCAATCACTACATTGAACATCTTTAATTTTTATACTGTGGGTGGTCATATTCTTCTGCCTGGAGTCAGCCTGCTCACACAGTTTCTTCTTCTTCAATTGGCTCAGTTCAAATAGCATCTCCTTCTGTAACCAGTCTTCTGCCCACACACCAACAACAACACCATCATCAGCATGGAGGAAGGAGCCTTACTGCATATGCATTTTAGAATCTTATACTTCCTCTAACATAGCATGTAACACACTTACTTTTACTTTTTTTGTCATTTTTCTTTTGTTGTTGTTTTATAACTTTTTTCTTTTGTAGTAGAACTGTGATCTCCGTAAGTTGCTGAGGCTGGCCCCGAACCTGTGATCCTCCTGTCTCAGCCTCACAAGTACTAGGATTACAGGTGTGCACCACCATGCCTGGCTGATCTCTATAAATACTAAAAAAATTTTTTTGTCTCGTGCACCATTGTATCTTTGGTATGTAGATAGAACTTGGCACATCGCAAGTGCTAATTATTATTTCTAAATAGATAAATACAATGGAAATGTATCGATTGAGTTCCAGAATAAATAGTGTCCTGATAATTTTGAGGTATGATTGGGAAAATGAAGTCTGGAAAAGAGATTCATCCAAGTGGTGACAAAAGGTAAGCTATAAGCTAAGGAGTCTTTTCATTAATTTTTACATTTTAATCCTATTTTATCATCAAGCAGGTAACAAAGCATGTGTGTGAGCAGAAACATGACATGAACAGAATGGATTAGAGAGAAGAGATGCCAAGGAGGCCTCTGTTGAGAGATCTTAAGAGAAACTGTGAGCCTGTGCCATGGCAGAGGATGGAAAGAGGGGAAGGGTGGGGACGGAACTGACAGCACCAGGTGGTCCCCAGATATGGGAGGTGAGAAGAAAGAAGACTGCTCTAAAGATGTATCTGGGACTTCCAAACATCACTGGGTTTGAGCAAGAGCAAATTCAGAGGAATAGGAAAAGTACGAGCCAGGATAGAGTGGGCTGAGAAGTAAACAGGACAGAACAAAATCACCTAGTGGTAGGATAAGATCGGACTGCCTTGTGGAGCAGCTCATGGATCGGACAGGCCCAAAAGAAGGTGAAGTTTGAAGAGCCTATGGGTGATTGCTAGATATCTGTGAGCTGGACTGGGGAGGAGGCTTGGCCAGGGAGAACACACGCCAAGCACAGAGCCATTGAAAGGCTTGGTCTGCTTAGAAAACACTAGAAATTCAGCATTGTCAAGCATCGAAGTGAATGACGTGGTTGGATAGGACAAGAGATAATGTGGGGCAGAGACAAGAGACAGATCAGAACAGTCTCTCATGCCTTGTTAAGGAAAAGGAATTTTTTTTTTTTTTTTTGCGGTACCGGGGATGAACCCAGGGGCATTCTACCTCCACGCTACACCCCTGGCCCTATTTTTTATACTTTATTTTGAAACCGGGTCTCACGAAATTGTAGAGAGGAAAAAGAATTTTATTCTAATGAGACAGGGAATCAGTACAAAGCCTTCATGAATCTATTTGTGGTTTATACCAGCAGAATGAGGAGACAAGGCTGGAGGAAGGCTGAGCAAATTTTATAATAGTATAGGAGGGGGATGACAGCATAAATTAATAGCAAAAATAGGAACAGGGAAAAATTGCCAAAAACAAAAGAGGAATTAAGGAAAATGCCAATGTTTGTTGTTTGATTGACTGGGAAGGGGACATTATAAACAATAATGGAAGTGATCAGATAGAAAGATTGGCTTTGGGGGGTGGTAAATCATTATTTCAGGCTGGACCATTTTATATCTGAGTTTTCTTTTAATGTCCAAGTGGAAAAACCCAGACGAGGCCCTAGTCTTGATATACCTACTTGGACATGCCATGGTGATGCGTGGCCTCAGATCAAAGAGAACTGGGACTATCAGAGGGTCTGGGATCAAATACACTGCCTCAAAGAGATTCCCAGATAACAATGTGGCAATGTTAAACTACCCTGAACACAATGTGAGCTGGTCCAAATTCTCCCTCTTTAAGGCAGAAGTAGATCTGGCAGTTTGGCCTCCAATGAGGGGTGGGATAGAATGAGATCAATCGCCAGTTGGAGTGAGTCAGAGATTGGGACTCAAATAGAACCTGATCGATCCTTACAATCTCCCTTGGCATGTTCCTTATGGCTACTTACAACAGGGGTGTGGGAACTGGATTGTGGGCCTGAACCCAGAGCCTTTGGGTTATCCATAGAAATGAAGAATTAAGGAGTCTTTTGGGAAGAAACCAGTAAAGAAAAGGGTCTCATAATAAAAAATGTGGCTAAAGCAGTCTAAGGTTAGATTTTCCTACTAGGACCAAGGCAAAGCAGGTCATCCCACACTTGCATCCCCACCATCTCTGTATTCTATTTTGTGACTCTGATATTCAATTTAACCTGATCCCAACTGCATGCTCATTTGGGGAATAGGAAATATGTGTCGTGAATTGGCTTTTATGCTTTATCTCTCTTCCCTTGGTCTTCATACCTGTAGACTGAATTGCATCAAGGTCAATGTGAATCCTGATGTGGATCCTCAGACATAAGGTATCATTTACTGGGTATATACACATTCAGCAAGAAAGCAATATTTTCTCCATTTTAAACACAAGTGTCATTTTGCTCCAGAATAATTCAAGGCAGTTTCTCATGCATGTGTATGTGTGTGTGTGTGTTTTCCAGGCGCCCCTCCTCATCTACACTCCCTGGATAGCATTTTTCAGTGAGAATTTCAGAGGCTTTAAATTGTAGAGAGTAATTTTTCACTTAGAAGGATAAGAATTACTGAAACGCTTTGGGTCACCAAGGACCAGAGAACAAACAGGGATCATGTGACTGAAGTAAGAATTTCCCAGAGAGATGTTTCAGCTCACTGAGCAGAGTGAAATCCATTCCAGGTTTATGCTCCTTGCCTCTTGCTTGCATTACCTTTAAAATTAAAATAGGAAACAAAATCTCAACCAAGGTATTCTCAGAATGGGTAAGCAAGTTGAAGAAATCAAGTTCATTTACGCTTTTACCTGTTTTAATATGAAATTTAACTTATATATCCAAAGAACATCAGTATATTCATGCTAAGCAAGAAGATTTGAATTCTGCAAACTGAATGTGTGACAATTGTGTTCTGGCAAGGACTAGAATTTATCATTGCCAAAGACTTTCCACTCTAACCTGATTTCTTCTTGGTTGAAATTTGTACAAATGTTTTCCCTCGGAGGATCATGGGTTTCTCTGCTCAGAGGTGAGATGACTGTCAAAAAAGATAATTTGAAGTCTTCCGAGCCACATTTTAGTCATAAGTATAAAAAGAAATCACCCCTCCTGAACTCTTAAAATGTCAATCTTTGAACTTCGAACTCAAAGATCAATAGCATGAGAATTCATTTGTTTTTCAGATAGATTTTAGAAGTGTTAGTAATGTCTCAAAATTTTGTTAAAATAACAAAATAATTTTGTTTCATAACATAAGTTTGTTTCATAACATAAGTAATGAAAATGAATTTAATTTTAAACAGATTATAGATTCATGTGTACATATATTTTACAAAAATGTGTAAAGCAGACACTTTAGTAAAATTTTGATAAAGCTAAAAATAGAAACATTAATTAGACTAGCTTCTTTGATTAAATTATTTTATACATGTACAGAGTTTTCAAATAAAATTCTTTTAGGAAAGTTATCCGGAAATCAGAAGTCTCTCCCTTCACTGTGATCCTTCATGCTTCTCCCTAGACAGAACTACTGATAATTCTTAAAGCAGTTTATCTTAGTTTCTACCTCCTTGGTTCTAAATAATGTACTTTTCCTGTTATCTCTTTAATAATAAATTTTAGGCATCATCCATTGACTTTCTATTGGAAAACAGGAAATATACCTACATCCCCCACAGCCCCAATCCCTTTCTCTACATCTCCCAATGCAGTTATATCATACCTCTATGATTATCATTTTAAGCATGGCTCATTTTGTTTTTTCCTGTAGTTGATAACCATATTTTTGTCTGCTTTCCTGAATTTTTGACATTATCATTATTGTTTTCCATTCTCGTCAAGTAATTTAGAAGACGCTTGAATGCACTGTGTCACAGGGACAAACATAGCCGGGAAGCTAACATTTCAGTTCTTTTCTTTTTTCCTTTTTTTATTCCTTGCAACTTCTTTGGCTCTTTGTCCTGTCCAGTCTGGAAGCCGCCCTCTGTGCCTGCTTCTCAGTTGCTGTCCTGCATCGTCGCTCATTCTGGATCCTCTTGTGTTTGGTGTCTTTTTCTTTCCTCTTTTGCTTCCCTGTCTTGGTGGAGTCAGTCCTCCAATGCAGGGCCATGCAGAGGACAGTCTCCAAACCACTCCTGGTCCACAGACCATCACTGTTCTGTGCTAAGATAAGAACAAAAACCAAGAATATTTCAAAGATTTTGTTATCATTTAATAATGCAACTCTATGCATACATATGATCCAGCTATAGACTAGTTCATCACTGAACGACCATGAAAAGGTGCAAAGACGACCATGTCACACTCTGTGGTATTTTAAGATTAGCGAATGCTAATTCAAAAGTATATAAAACTGGGGATGGGGGGTGTGAGCATGTATTTTAAGTTGTTACGATAATGGCAATAATTTTGAGTTCAATATGCCTTTTATAAATGAACAGTTTGTTACTTAAATTCTGGTGGTTTAATTTGTTTATTTATTTGTAACCCTACTTTTCTGAATGTGGCAGTCATCCAAAAGATGATGAGGAAAGAAATTAAGGCGAAAGAGTTCAGGCTGGTTTCCTTGCAATATGTGTTGCACTTGTGGTTTTTTTTTTTTTTTTTGCGGTACCGGGGATTGAACCCAGGGGCGTTCTACCGCGCTACACCCCCGGCCCTATTTTTTATAATTTATTTTGAAACCGGGTCTCACGAAGTTGCGGAGGGCCTCACTAAGTAGAGGACAGAAAAAGAGAGAGAGAGAGAGAGAGAGAGAGAGAGAGAGAGAGAGAGCTGAGTCTGGCCGCGAACCCGGATCTTCCGGTTTCCGCCTCCCAAAGTACTGGGATTACAAGTGTGTGCCACCATGCCCAGCACACTTGTATTTTTAAGTATTAACAGATGATGACATACTAAAAGCACACTGCTAGTTGCTGAGATTTACTAGCTCATGAAGCAGTGATGCCTGTGATAACTAACCACATTTACATATGAATACAATAATTATACCCAAAATTATATGTTGGGTGAGAAAGACAAGCTAGGTCAAAGGTTATTCTCCAATGACATCATAGCTCAACATAAAATAAAACCTGCAAATGGAAAACATACATTTCCAAATTGAAAAGATCCACTGAAATTTCACAATGATGTGCAATGGGGTGGGCTTTAGAAACTCCTCTGTGCAAATCGATCAGTGGATCTTTTCAATCTGGAGCTATATATTCTTCATTTATGGGTTTTATTTGCTTATTTGAGTCTTGTACAATGCAAAGTCCCCTGTCTAGCTAATGATCTTTGGCTATATAGTCATATATGAGTGGTAGAGATTTTTGAAAAAATAATTAGTTGTTCTAAAAAATTCTCAGCATGCTAACAACATAAAGGGACATCCTAAATCTAACAAATAATATCTGTTTAAAACCTAAGCAAATATCACACTCATTAATGAGCTATTTCAAACATTCCCCTTGATATTGTGAATGACACAAGGATACTGATCACTATTTCTATTTAAAGTGCACTAAAAACCTTTGGGCAGAAAAAAAGGCAAGAATTAGAAATCCAAATAATGTGGATTCGAAATGAAGCAATGAAATTCTGACTATTCATATATTACATGAATGTGTACATACAAAACCCACAGGACTCTCCCAACTGCTGGAACTAATAAATAAATTTATGATAGCTGAGTCAAGGTCAATAGAAGAAAGCTCAATGCATTTCTAAATATCAGTAAGAAAAATATAAAGTGAGGTTTAAAACCATTAAGATATTTACACAAACATTTTTTTAAAACTAAAAAAAAACCTCAAACATGAGAATAAAATCTAAAAAAAAGATATGTAGGGTATCCTCAATAGCAATTACAAAGAACAGTTGTGAAAAAATTAACACCTACTTAAATGCAGTGATAATATCCCATGTTCTTGTATTCGAAAACTCAATATTGTGAAGGACCAACTATAGCTAAGGCAATATAGACAAGGACATGCATAGTAAACTAACACTACTAGGCATCAAGGATTACTTTAAGGCTATAGTAATTAAGACAATATGGCATTGATACAAGAATAGGCAAACTAATGGGTCATAATAGAGTCCTACAACTTTTTGATATATATCACCTGACTTATTACAAAGATGACATTGCAGAACAGTAAGGAAGGGAATAACATTAATTAAAAATACAATGAGTCAATTAGACAAGTCTATTGGGAAAGAAAAAAATCTTCATTCCATAGTCTCATACCATAAACAAAAATAAAATTCAATATTTTTTGTGAAAACATAAGTAGAAAGTTCTAAAACCAGCTTAATTTTACATAGAGATAAGAACAGTAAAAGTGTTTTCGCATGTTATTATTTCATTTGATTTTTATGCACACCCAGTGAAGGATGTGGAGTAGGTACTATTATCTCCATTCTACAAGCGAGAAAACTATATTTTAAGTAAGTCAAGACATTTGCTGAATCTCGTTTTTAAGTCCTCACATTTAACATTTTAATTTAACTCCATTAAATGAATGAAGAAGAGTGGCTTCCAGGTTAACCCCAGTCAGCTTCGAGAAGAATGGGGAATCATCAGGTTCAAGTCATTCCACCTCTGTCTATACCCCAGGCTTCGGTTTCCTCCTGTGTCCTATGCCGGCAGGGTTATTACAAGAAATGAATAATATGACAAATGGGATCATGTCAGCTGTAGTGTTTCCTATTGAGTAGGCACTCGGTAGATGCCATCTTCTGGTCTTGGCCCATCCCAGTGTCTCTTGGTCCATCAGGAGAGCAGATAACTCTGGAACGAAAGTGTCCCTGGTTCTGTGCCACATTCTCTGCTATCCCTGATAAATGATATTGATAAGGCTTGGGAAACTATTTTTAGTGGACTCAGACACCTGTGCAATGTGAAACGTGTCACTTATCAAAGAACAAAATGGAAAGTTGTTAGAAGGTGACAGGATATTTTATAGAACCAAATGTTCCAATTTTAAACACATTTCACAAAGTGTTTTCTTCCTGTCTCTTCATTTCCTTTCTTCAGTCTGATTTTTTTCCATGTGTCCTTGATCAGTCTTGCTCCGCCTTAGACGTCAGAGCCTCTTGGGCCTCCTCTCTGACCTCCTAGTGACAGCCTCATCATTGTCCCTGGGACTGTGATTAGGACTCCTGATGGCTGCACGACAAGCTTTCCCAGGGGAGGGACGCTCACTTGTGCCAGAGCATTTGTTTTGTTTCAGTGAACACACCAAGAATGAGTTCAGAGCAGAGCTGACCATGACCTGAAAGTATTGACTATTTTTTTTAAATGGGGGGAAAAGGAAAAAGGAAAGATTTTGCCCCTTCATCATTAAGTTAGTAATTTAAACCCAACACGAACATCTTCTGTATACAGATAAACCAATGGCACTTGCTGGAGATATGTGGATGGTGAAATCATAAAATCTAAAGACTGTCGATGACTTTAATACATTTCTTCTTCAAGGTTTGCAAATTCAAATGGCTACAGGGGCCAAACAAGTAACAGTCATAGCTTTCTGTGGCTAGTTGTGTGCACAATACCCAGCATATCTCTCTTATTACAGAAAGTCTCTTTCATTCAGAAGAGCAATTTTCCCAGTTAAAATATTCACCTCTGTAAAATGCCCTGCAGCCCATGGAGGTGATATGACAAGTTTCTGCCAAAAAGACAGATGTAGGAATCTATAGGTTTGAACCACTTGAGAAACTGATTTTTTCAGAAAGAAACAACAGAAACAGAGTCAGGGAACAAATAACTATTTTTAAATAGTATTTATTGTACAGCCAACACTCAAGCAACAGCAGGGATCTATTCATCTGGACCTTAAATATGCAGCGGAGTGAGACACAGACAGTAATGTAACCAAATTCTTTCTCTACTGGGTCCCTTCCCCCCAGGTCCTATCTGGGCTGTTTACTCTCATTGGGTTCTCGTCCAGTGGATTTCGATGAATGAAGCCCAAGGACTAATGAATGGTATAGAAATATGAACGTTTATTTGTAAGCCAAGGAAAGATAGAAAACAAAAACAGCTCCCCATACACAGGGGTGAGGAGTCCTGAGAGTAACCATTGAAGTTCTTGGGAGGTGAGCTTTTATACCTTATTGAGGTTCCCCATCTGCTCTTATGATGTCAGAACTGGGTCTTGGGGGCCCAATGTTTGAGTCATCATCTCAGGGCTGGTGGGCTCTAATCTCCTGGCCCCACTTGCCTGCTCACCTCCCCCATCCTTGTTTACACAGGTCATCCTTAGAACGCAGCCACACAAGGGACTGAAGGTTTTTTTTTTTTTTTAGTCATTATTACCTGGTCTTTGTTACCCTTATATCTTATTAACCTTTCTTGTTTTTGTTCTTTATACAGATGACCTCTTTTAACCCTTCCTGTTCCCAGATTCTCTGCCCTGCCTCATTAAGAATGTCAGGTACTAAGCCAGGCATGCTGGCTTACACCTCTAATCCCAGTACTTGGGAGGTTGAGACAGAGGATCTCAGGCTTGAGACCAGCCTCAGCAACTTAGCAAGACTCTCAGCAACGTAGCGAGACCCTGTTTCAAAATAAATAATAAAAAGGGCTGGGGGTGTAGCTCAGAGGTAGAACACCCCTGAGTTCAATCCCCAGTAAGTAACACACACACACACACACACACACACACACACACACACACACACACACACTGCAAGCTACTGACAAGGTTTTTGATGAAACAAAGTAGAATGAGAGGATAGAAATTGATGATTGATATGGGTGTGATATTAAGTTAGATATGGTAGTCAGGGACGAGGGGGTCATCTTTATGATAGGGTGCATTTTGAAGCAGAAAACCCTTAAATGTAACTGAAAGAATCACAGAGCTGTACTACTGTGTTCTGAGGAAAATGAGGTCCACGGCTTTCTATATTTGAAAGACCCTGAATAAAATAGCCTCCACTTGGCAAGTCACACTGCAAACTAGTTTACTAAAGACTCTCAGAGATTACCAATGTCAATCTTAGTATCATGTATGGGGAAGGGGAGAGAGTGAGGAGGGAGCCGGGGGGAGGCATACCAAGTGCTGTGTGCACATATGTCCCTATCACTCTGAAGTACCTTATGATATGAGACTACAATGCACCAAGAGAAGTATATTAAAAAAATAAAGACTCTAAGTAATCCTGAAGTAAAGACACATACAGTATTTATCCGTGTTTAATCCAAAATTGCCCAGACTCTTTTGAGTGTGAGCACTTTGTAAGGGTTAGACCTACCACCCCCCTCTGGGAAGTCCCAAGTCTTTGGGAAATGCTGACTATAAGTTCCCTAGAGGGCAACTGTTCTAAGGCTTCTTGGGAATGAACTGTGGCTGAAGAATTTGTATTTAAGTTCTCACAATTCACATTTTCATTTGAATCAAGTTAGGGTCCCAGGTCATCCTGTTCTGTTATCTAACAAACAAAGAATTAAAAAAAAACATATAATAAAAGCTAGGACAGAAAATGTAAGAAATATAGTGAATCATGGCAAAAGAAAAAATACTATTGAAATATCTACAGTTTCAGGGAGAATACTGTTCTTTCCTAATTTTCACCAAGTGCTCTGTATTCATTTCCTCTGCCGCATTTCTCTATGGCCCCATGTTTCAATTTAGGAGTATTTATCCTGTGTTTTTCTCTCTCTCAGTTAATATGCTATGTGTTCCTTTGAGGCGGGGACCCAATCACGCTCCACTTTCAGTCCTAAGTGACCACTGTAGGGTATGGCATATGGTAGGCACTGTAGGTGATGTGTTAATAAGCAAGTTCATTCTGAGTAAATATTGGGTTATTGTGCGCCATAACTCCACATTTGAGATCATTGTTTAGAGCTGGTCCCAGGATAGATCATAGAAAGCTTATACCCTCTTACTTCATTTTCTCAGTATTAAGTTCCTTTCCTTGCCATGAAAGCAGCTCTGAGATTCCACACAATCTGCATGTACTATAAAGTCAGAAAGAGTTTAGCACACCAACAGTTGTTTGAGCACTACAACAAGTTGGATAAACAAGTCATTTTTTTTAAGGAGGCCTTTGCCAGCTATTCCATCTAATGTTCATCTCTGATTATATTTTGGAAACTCAGAGAGGATTTAAAAAATAATCATAACTGGATTCTGCTCCAACAAATTGATTCACGTTTTTTAAGGTTAGACCTCAGCCATGGGCTCTTTTGTTTTAAATTCACCAGATAATTTTAATATTCCACGGGGGCTGGAAAATATTTTGTATTGGTTGAAGTAATTGAAAGCTTTAGGGATATTTTGAGTGCAAACAATGAAATGAAGAGGGGATATTCGTGGTTAGAACATTCGCTGCAAGGTAGATATGGACACGCACCAGGTAGGAGGATGCAGTGGCCTAGGCTCAACCTGCTCACATCAGACAATAGCATCATCTTGATTCATGATTCATGAGCACTTTTCTTTTTCTTTTCTTTTTTTTTTTTTGTTTTTGGTGCTGGAGACAGAACCCAGGGGCATTCTACTTTCCAGCTACCCCCCACCCCTTTTTATTTTTAATTTTATTTTGAAACGGGATGCCCTAAGTTGCTAAGGGCCTCACTAAATTGCTAAGGCTGGCCTTGAACCTGGGATTGTCCTATCTCAGCCTCCCAAGTACTAGGATTATAGGCGTGCACCACCATGCCTGGATTGATGAGCACTTTTAATACCAATTGTTTGACATGGATTCTGGAAATACCTTGAATCTTTGTCTAAAGTTTCAGGATCTCTATGAATCTAAACTCCCAACAATATGCCTCCCTTATGGCATATATCATAGATAAGATTTGGGGGAGTTGGGCATGAGAGCATATGAAAGTGCTGTTCTGAATGTCATTTAGAACACATTCTGTCCTACACATGAGAAAGTGTGTATAACAGCTATTGTTCCTTTTGTTATGACTCCTGCACACAGATCCACACGCACACACACTCTGCCCAAACAGTGGTACGTCTATAATTAGAAGATGCCTAATCAGAATTCTAAGCGGCCACTCATTGATATTTTGGAGCAGAGACCATGCATTAGTTCAAAGGGAAAAGGTATCAGTATCACCTTATATCTCTATGCCTTTATGTTTTCCTGCTTTTTAAATGCAATGCATACCATCATAGAGATTCATGACTTTGTATATTGTTTTCATATTTTAATTGCTTTTTTCTTTTATTCCCTCTGGAAAGTAGGAAATTACTAGAGGTGGTTGGTGATACCCAGGAAGTAAGATCTAGCAATGCAATGTGACTGAGAAAGAATAAAGAACTTATCTTTAATGTGGTTTGAAAGAGTCATACAGCTGGTTATTCCAAGGGTTTCAGAAAGCCAAGGGGACCCAGTCATATGTATGTATGTATGTATGTATGTATGTATTTGTTTATTTATTTATTTACTTATGTATTTATTTATCTTTGTGGCACTGGGTATTGAACCTAGGGCATTCTATCTCTGAGCTACATCAACAGCCCTTTTTTATTTTTTATTTTTTTAAGACAGGGTCTCACTAAGTTGTCAAGGACCTTGCTAAGTTGCTGAGGCTGGCTGTGAACCTGTGATCCTCCTGTCTCAGCCTCCCAACTACTGTAATTATAGGCATATGCCACCACACCTGACTTCACTTTTTACTCTTCACATAGACACACACACATACACACACACACGTACGCACACACACAGACACTCAAAAATAAAAATAACTTGTTTTGTTTTCATTTCTTCAATGAAAATCTACAGATCTAAAGGCTATAGTCCGGGCTAATAGAGAAGGATCTTTATCGCTCTGGGGGCTTATTCCTTGGATGCTCCCGCCACCTTTTCTTGTACATTCATTAATTTTTAATGTAGAAAACACTTTTTACCAAACAGTCTCTGTTAAAAAGAATAATGGGATCTTCCACGTGCAGTATTTCAACTTGGAAGTAGCATGTTGCATTTTGCTAACTATAAATCCATAAGCTCTGACCCAGAGGGCCCTACCTGTGGTGATTAGTAGCTCTGCTGATAACCGTCTACCTGTTATCCTCCCTCACTCACCTAACTCAACTGCACGGCTCACCCCGGCTTAATCACAGGTCACTGATGCGGGCAAGGGAGCTTCCTCTTACCTCTTAATGAATGTTTTACGCAAAGTGCTCCCCAAAGGCATTCTCTTTGATTCCTGCACACATCAGTCAATCTCTGGATGCCTATTGAACATACAGAGGAGAACTACAGTGGCCTGAAATTATTCTATTTCATATACGATGCAGCCCAGTGGAGTGTAAACTCCTCGTGGGCAGCAAGTACTCCCTGTATGTGCATCATCTGTTCTTGAGCGGTCATGGCAGAGTGCTGGCAACATTGAGGAACTGTATCTTAATCACTTGTCTATCAAACACGTGTAATTAGTTCTTATTTATCTTATTTTGAAATAATTGAAACAATTCCAAGCTTACAGAAAACTTGTGAGTACTGCGGAGTAATCTTTTTTCTCTTAACCATTTAAAAATAAGTTGCTACCAAGATGTCTTATAACTCTCTGACTTTTTTTTTTTTTTGGTGGTGGTACTGGGATTGAACCCAAGGGCATTCTACCTTAGCGAACCTGCAGCCCAATTTTATTTTTTTATTTTGAAACCGGGTCTCACTAAATTGCCATGACTAGCCTCGAACCTGCAATTCTCCTGTCTCAGCCTCCCAAGAACTAGAATTACAGGTGTGCCAAGCTAACTCCTTAATTCTCACTGCAGTTTTCCCAAATAAGGTACAATACTACCATAAAAAAAGATTAGAAAACTAACACAGGTCTACCATTACTATCTAATTTGGGGGCTCCGGCTCAGGTTTCCCAACCAATCCAATAATGATCTTTATAGCAAAACTACCTAGCTCAGAATCACACTTTGTAATTAGTTAATTAGTTACCATATCTCTCCAGTCTCCTTCAGTTTGGGAGAGTTATTCCTTGGCTTCCATGACCTTGATACACATATGAAGGTCACCAGTAGACTGTCCTTACAATGAAATCTTTCTGATGTTCGTAATTCTTTCATGCAGTGACTCCTGTCAGTAACAGTACAGGAACGATGTGCTGTTACTCACATTGCGCCCCAGCAGTCGGTTTCCCCATCCCTAATCACCTACACCTTGACCACTTGAGTGGGTGATACCTGCCTGTCTTCTCCACTGTGAAGTTACTTTGTTCCATATCAGATTTATTAAGAAAAGGAATTCAAAACAATCATATCTCCTGAACACTAGAAAATACTTTGGTATGATGCCAGGCACAGTGGCACACACCTGTAATCCCAGTACTTGGGAGGGCTGAAACAGGAGGATTGTAGATTTGAGGACAGCCTCAACAATTTAGGAAGACTCTGAGCAACTTAGCAAGACCCTGTTTCAAAATAAAAAATAAAAAGGTCTGGGAGGGTAGCTTGGCAGTAGAATGCCCGTGTTCAATCCTTAGCACCAAACAAAAAAATAATGCCAATCTCAATATCATGTGTGGGGAGGGGGGAGTGGGGAGGGAGCCAAGGGAAAACTCACCAAGTGCTGGGTGCCCTTATGTCAATATCAGTATGAACTACATTATCATGTGAGACTATAATGCACCAATAAAAATATTAGGGACTCCAGATAATGGAGGAGAAACCTCAGTGGAGCCAGGGAGGTGGTCTAAGGGAAGGGGAGGGGGAAGACTGAGGTTCATCAATGGAAACTCTACCATGGACTATGTGTACATATGTGAATATACCAATGTCAATCCAGTACTCTGTATTGGGAAGGGTGGAGATGGGGAGGCGGTGTGCCCACCAAGTGCTGTGTGCATGTATGTCACTATCAACATGATTTACATTATGATGTGGGACTATAATGCACCAATAAAGGCACATTAATAAAATTAATTAATTAATTAATTAAATAAAAGTATTAAAAAACTCTGCTATGAAAACTCATGGAGAAGGACAGAAAGTTCAATGTAAATATTATAGATGGTTAAAGTTTTACAACACAAATATGTTTATATTCCCATAAAAAAAACTTTAGGTGACTAAAAATAATATCAATGACACTTTACGAATCTTAAAATAGTAGTGAAGGGTACTGTTCAGTGTCTATCCATTCATCACAGACACCTCCCGCTTCTGCCTGGAGTGACACAAGGAGCTCGGGGTGAGTGGTGATGGTGTTGGGGAACGGACAGTGTACTTGCCGGTGACAGTCCTTGCATCCGCTGGGTCTTTCAATCTAGTGTTTCTTCCTTCAGTTCCACACATGCTTGAAACGGTGGGTTTCAGGACCCTGTGATGTGCTCTGGTCATCCGAGGTGACAGATGTCACTGCTGGTGGCTGGCTACAGGGGTTTTCACTTAGGCATGATGCTAAATGTTCTCCTTTGAAATGTCACGTTATAATTATTTTTTCAGGTTGTAACAAATCACTTAAGCTCCTAATAAAGGCACGTTACAGTTTGTGCATTTCCTCTAAACATTATTAATCAGCTCCATCAGCTAATTTCATTTAGAAGGCTTTGCTAAGCTTCACTACTCCTCTCAAAGTCCTCGCTACATTCTTTTGCTATGCAAGAGGTCTGTGTACCCATAAATTGAGTCTCCTAGGTCCCCCTTAGAAGCTCCTTTCTCTCACCCACATTCGCAGTAATCTTCTACCCACCGTAGCAACGAGAAGGAAGATTTTGCAGATTAAAACTTGTGTGTGTGCTGATATATACAAATTATAACTGATTAGCATGTTGAATCATATTAAACATATAAAATATGCTAATATTTTTATAATATGTTAATATATGTCTAAGTATGCTAATGTTAAACAATTATATTTCATAACAGAAGGAAAGTGCACTGCTAAACTTATATTCCCTTCTCATATTTCTTACCACAATAAATTGAGATGAATTCAAGATTTACATGTGAAAATGAATCCACCAAACTACAAAGTGTAAGTGAATGTAAGAATTAGGAAGGCTTCTCTGAGCATGACAGGCACGAGGGGAATATTTGACCTCATAAAAATTACTATTTCTCAGACTGGGGATTTAGTTGTGTGGTAGAGTGCCTGTCTAGCATGCACAAGGCCTTGGATCAATCCCTGGCCCTGCAAAACAATATTTCTCTATGATGAAATGCATGATAAGTAAAGACAAAGGATAATATGGGGAAAGGTTTGCGATATGTTTGGAAGAGAAAGACCCAATATCCATACTATGTGAACATATTTTTAAAAGTTGATTTGTAGAAAACAAACAAAAACCTCACGTTAGGAAAAAAATGGCCTAAAAACGCAAAAGTGCAATCCAAAAAGAAAAATGCGAGTACCCCATAGACACAGGCAATATTTAAAAGTCATTAGTAATGAAAGTATTTCAAAGTCATTAGTTTGAAATACTTTAAGTCAAATACTAAAGTCATTAATTATTTCAATTAATTAGTCCATCATGCACCAGTGATAAAAAAGAAGGATAATTAATATCCAAAGTGGATAGAAGAAGGTGTAGATTTTCTTTTTCCTCTTTTTGTGACACTGGAAATTGAATCAAGCTATACCCTCTGACCTGTTTTTATGTTTTATTTTTTAAATAGAGTCTGACTAGGTTACCACATGCCGTCCTCAAATCTGAGATCCTCCTGTCTCAGCCTCCCAAATATAGGGATTATGAGCATGTACCACTGGGCCCAGCTAAGGTAGATACTTTGTAATTTGTCTCTACTTATACCTTGCTTGCACAGAGTGCTTCAAAATATTTGAAAATCATAAAATGTGCAATCCATAGAGTGAAAGGTATGGGTTTGCACAGGAAATGGGGACTAAAGAATTAGCAGCCTTGACATTAAAAAGTGGTGTTTGTTTGCATCTATATAACCTATTCATCCATATCAAGAAAAATAGGTTGTTGAACGCAATAGCAAGAACTATAAATTTTCCAGTGATTATTGGTTGCTCATGCAGCCACAGGGTAATGGCTATGAAATGATTAATAATCATGCCCAGGAAGTGAGTTTCTGCTTAGCAGTGCTCAGAAAGGACAGCAGTGGCACAAAACTGGGTTTAAATTCTCCTATTTCTTCCCATTTATTCGAGTACCAGACTTTTCTGATTAACACAGCTTTTCAATACATTTTTAGATTCCCCTCAGAGCTCCTCTTTTTTAGATGTTGCCCTATAATCAAATATTTACTTTTCCAGATCAACTTTGTAATCTTTTGATCCTGTTCTAGAAAGGGAACAAAACATAAGGTTTTTATTAGGGATGAATTAACACATATTAATTCAAAGAAGTTGGCATCCTTGGAAAAACAATTCTCTGTATTTCACTTCTTATTTCATGTGCTTCAAGGAAATTGTGAGAGTTTTATTCATGAGGGTCTGATGTATTTCTCTCTACTCTTAGATGTTTTAATTTTGTTTCTACTGTATTTCAACTGATTATTGTCAAAATGGATAAAAAATAGAGTTTTATAAATTAATTTTAATGTTTTCCTTGCCAAACTCTGAGTTACTTCTAATGCTGTTCATCTAACTGGTTATCTTGGCTTCTATAGATAATTAAAATGTTAAGCATTGACAATTTTGTCTTCTTTTTCCCTATCTTCATGCCTTTCTTCTTTTCTAAGGACGGGCAGGCTTTTGAAACATAATGTTAAATAGTGATGGTGATAGTGGATTCCTGTTTTGTTACACACACACACACATATGTGTGTGTGTGTGTGTGTGTGTGTGTGTGTGTGTGTTTATAGTACTGTACTGTTTTAGTTTTGTAGTACTGTTTTAGTTTTGACTTTGAAACAGGGTCTTGCTAAGTTGCTAGGAACCTCACTAAGTTGCTGAGACTGGTTTCAACCCTGCAATCCTCCTGTCTCAGCCTTCCAAGTACTGGGATTACAGGTGTGCGCCACCACATCCGGTTCTTGTTCTTTACTTTAATGGTCATCTTTCTAATGTGGTGCAAGACATTTGGTTGAATTTTCTTACTCTGTTAAACTATACAATAAAAAGTTTCCAGTGCAAATGATTGTAAACTTTTATCAAATGTGAGAATTGCATGCTTTTTCTTTAATCTATTAATATGATGAGTTATGTAAGTAGATAAGCAGATTTCCTAATATTAAAAAAGTTGCATTCTCAAGCGAACTTCACAGTCGTTTTATGCAATTTTAATGCAATACCAGACTCTAACTTCTATAGATTTTTACCATAGAATACATATTATTTATACTGTTTCTTTCATACAGCATTGTGTTCAAATGCCCAGAGTGTTGCATGGAATTCTAAATGGTTTTTTCGATGACACTTGTAATGAAACTGTTGAGGCATTGAAAGATTTACTCAAGTAACACCAGAAATTGGCAGCCACCACCTTTTTCCATTAGTAACTTCCCATAAGCCTTGGTTCATTCTTTTACTCTCTGACCACAGAGATGGAGCCTCCATTATACAAATTAAACATGGGTTTAGGATAATGAGAGCTCTCCCGGATTGAGATGTACTCCTCAATTGATACTGAAATTTTCCTTTCCAAATCATCATGGTAGCTGCCAGCAATAAATTTAAAGGCGAACACATTAGTGCCAGTACTCAATATTGGCATACATACACATTTTTATAAACTACTCTGAACGATGAAGAAAAGAAAATTGGCAAACAACCAAGGCATTGTGTTGCCGAGCCAAGAATGTGATTCTGGAACATTTCCATTGTGGTTTTCACTTCAGAGCAATTTGTACAATTTGGAAAGCAGGCCATAAAACTCTGTGTGGGAACAGGTTATCCAAGGTAACTCCTCAAATAATATTAATACTCTGAGGTCATGTGTGGCACGTTATTAAAGCCAATAAGGAAAACAGAACGTCATTCCATATCCCTGTTTGTGTGTATTTGTGTATATTACATAAGGTTGTATAGATGTGTTTATATATATATATATATATATATATACATGTGTGACATATATTTATGCATAATAATATGATAGATTATTTGGTGTATACAAAAACATTTTGTTTACATATTAATATGCTGATGGTGTGAGAAAAGAATAAATAACAACTCTGCCTCACCTAAAAACCTGGTTTTCATAAAATCACCAACTGTTCACATTGAGATTCTGCTGTGGAAAAGCTTTGCCTACAAAAGACAAAATGAACAGGGTTGAAATAAGAGATGAGGTTTTAAATAAGGAAATTCACAACTGCGTTTGGCTGAGACTGCCATTTGTCACCCTGGGTTCTCAGGACCCAAGAGTTTATTATTGGATATTAAGTGTTCTTATCTGTCGTCATGTCTCTAAGCTGTGATTTGAAGGTTGAGGTGACGCTAAAATGGGGCCTGAAACTGTACACAAGTTAGGTGGCAATAAGTGAGGGCATCTATCCAAACTACTTAAAGCAAAATTGTAAAACAGGGTGCGTGTGTCTGTATCCATGTTTGTCTCTTCCTGGGCCCTTTTTTATACCTCTTTGGGGCACTGCCACTTGCATTCCAAGTAGATAAATCCTCTCTTAACCTCTTACCACCCTATCAAAACCTTCCCCAGATTCTTCACTCAGAAAGTGAAGACAGGACTCCATCTTAATGAGGCTACATCTTACACAAACCAATCTGGTCCAGGCAACACCTGACAGTGATATTAATTATGCCCGTGCTCTGCAGGAACCATGGAGCTAATTCTGCAAAAGAAATGCAAGGTTTTGTTGCAAAATAAGAAAAAATATGCTCCTGTATTTTAGTAATACTTAATAAAATAAATTAGAAAAATTTATCTCAAGTGGAGGAAATAGAGGGCTAACTGAGCATGTAGACATGATTCTGAAGAGGGAGGGTGGAGAGAGTTTGGGGAAGGGGAATAGAAATTAGATCGTCTGGGATCTTCAATACTCATCTTTATGACTTTGCTTGTTTCTTTTCAAGTGTTGAAATCTATAAGTTTATTTTCTTTAGTTTTTCAAATATATATCTCAAGATCAAATTATTAGCCATAGATGAGGCCGAATTTCCAATATTGATAGGAAAAACTCAGTCTCGTTTGGGGTCTCTGGCTAAAATATGATTTTCGTGACATTTGCCATTCAAGAGACTTTAAGAAGAAAAAGAGATTCTCAGCACAATGCTATGGATTGACCTCTGCCCATGGAATTCTTCAGGAATGAGATTTGAAGACTTAAGAAGACTGTCACACTATCTAATGTTGGCTGCAATCTTAAAGAAAAAGCAATTTCACTGTGGTGAAAGAAACCAAGAATAAACTTGTCTACATGCCTACTCCTGAGTGACATCGCTAGAGTTTAGAGGGCGGTCACTGTCACCATGTCAAACCTGGAAGTTCTGGAGTGCGAGAAGAAACAGTAGCTGTTCTCAATAGGGAAGCAGGGGATGTTACTGAAGGATATTCCAGCCTAGGACAAATATGGCTTTCTCAAAAATACTGAAATCTGTGCTTACACCATGAAGAAGTGGAGAAAGGATCTCAAAGGGGGGGGGGCTGTGGAGAAGCATGTTGGGCAGAATGGAAGAATAGAGCTGAACTTTTTAAACAATTTTCTTTGTTTACATTTCATTGAATTTTGGGTAACAATTGGGATTTCCTCCAAGTGCACCCTCAAGTGGAATTTATTTTCCAAATGGTCTGTCTGAATGTTTTGTATGGAATCTTCCTAACACTAAATGGAAGTCTATGATCCAGAAGAAAAGAAGATGATCCCAGGGCAGGTCCCGCTGAGATGGCGTTTAGAATCTAGCAAGAGCTGGGTCCACTTTCCTCTCCGTTTTCTCCTTCTTCATGTTCTGACATCAAGCAAGAATTGCAATAAGGATGTTTTTTTTCTTTACTTAATGCAAATCTTAGCTAGCGGCGTTAATGATGGTAATTTCTATATCACGGCATCTGGCATTGTTAATCCAGTGGGCCAACGGACCACACAGATTTGGTGCAACTACAAACAAATTACTCAATGTCTCTGTGCCTGGACATCTCATCTGTAAAGGGAGAAGAATATGGGTGTTTTATGTCGTATGGCTGCTGTGAACATTAGTAAAATAACCGGTAGATATGTGCATGGCACAGAAATTGGCCTATCTTAATTGATTGATTCTATTATTGTTATGGAATTTATGTGATTTTGATCATCAGAGTCAGCAGTGTTACAACAAGTATCATTTTCCCAAGTCTCAATTCTCTGTTATTTTGTGGGTTACTTTTTCAAGGAATTCAGAATATTTAATCAACAGAAACTTCTTAATACTAAGTGGTTTATATTTAATCCTGAAATATGAACTTGTTTTCTCCCCCAGTGGAACATAATTAAAGTTCACTTTACAAACATATTTTTTGTTTAAGGCTTAATAAAAATTTTCCCCATGTTATAAATCTCACCTTGGAATTTCAAGTTCCAATTTGCACAAACCAATCAAAAAGCAATTATCATAAACATCCAATCAACAATAAGAACTAAAATGGATAATCTATCACCCAGTTATAAGTGGATGATAGATGATTTACTCTAAAGTCTTACATTTACTTTATCATTCTGTTTTAAAATAGAACAATTACAAGCAAATTTAGAAAGTATACCTGTATGAAACCATTATTAAAAAGTCATTGTTGAAGATCTATAACCTGTACCAGATACCAATAAATTTATGCACACATTTATAAGGATTTTTCCCTAATATTCACTAAAATTAAATAACGAAGAAGCACATTGATATCTCTCACATGCTTCATTTGTAGTAACAGCTATTGCTCAGTTATTTTTAGATTGCTAGGATCTAAAATTTTTGTCCTGGATAAGTGTGTGTGTATGTGTGTGTGTGTGTGTGTGTGTGTGTGTGTGTGTGTGTTTTACTGATGATTAAACCCAGAGGCATTCTACCTCTGAGATATACCCCCAGTCCTATTTATTTATTTATTCTTTTGTTTATTTTATTGTTTTGAAACATGATGTCACTAAGTGCTGAGAGTCTCGCTAAATTGATGAGGCTGTCCTTGAACCTGTTGATCCTCCTGGCTCAGCCTCCCAAGTACTGGGATTACAGGCCAGAACACCTTGCTGTCCCAGAATTTTTAATAAGAGTTTTGGTACAACTGAGATGCATACCTCATTTTTTTTCTTGTTCTGGGACATAGAAGGAACATACTAAATGTTTTTTAAAGGAATAAATAACTGAACAAGGGAATGAATAAAAGCTTTTCAAGTTTTCAAAGATTTTTTGTTTGTTTGTTTTATGGCACTGGGGATTAAATCAAGGGGCATTCTATCTCTAAGCTACACCCCCAATCCTTTTTATTTTTTGTTTTGAAACAGGGTATTGCTAGGTTGCTGAGAGTCTTGCTACATTGCTGAAGCTGTCCTCAAACCTGTGATCCTCCTGTCTCAGCCTCCCAAGTACTGGGATTACAGGTATATCCCCATCACACCCAGCCAAAGCTTGTTTAAATGTCAAAATTCTTGCCATCTTGCCTCTTGCCCACAGTGGTCTCGGAGACATTAAAAAGCTTCCATGTTGGCAAAAAACAGATGGGAGTTTCATTTTCTTTTTATATAATCTGCTGAAATCAGCAGCGCTGTGCTCATGAGAACCCAACCTTCCTCTGAGGCCAGCTTTGCACAGGCCATTGCGTCCTCCTCCACCCCTGCTCCCCAGAGCTGGGCTGTGCTACCTCCTCTTCCTTCACGTCAGTCAAGGGGGTGCTCCAAACTCTAGTTGGCTCTGTCTACTCAGATCACTCCACCATGCCCGGGCCTCGTGCTCTGCTTACCCCAGCTGGAATGATCCCAAAAGTCTATATGCAACTCAAAAGTCTCATGCCACGGAGACAAGCGTTCAGAGGTTAATAGATGATAATAAAATCTGGAACAAGGTGAATGGTCATTAGCATGGGTTGGGGGATGAATTATGATCTAGCTAGCATTTCTCAGTAGCACTCTTCAACACTGAAATACAGTTTGCTTACTTTTCTTCACTTACATGAATGTGTCATCCCTGAGCTACTTGAGATTATGATCTGTATTTTATTTTCCTATTAGATAAAAGGGTTGTTTCCTAAAGCATGTATTTCTTTTACAATAATAAAAGGACTAGGTATGGGTACTTCACCCTTTGTGCTCTGTAGGGTTCCCTGACACAAAGGACAAAGGTGACCAAGTAGAAATGAATCCCTTCTATTGACAGTCACAGAACGCTCAGTACCTCTCCCCACGCAGCGCTTCTCTGGAAGGCACTGCTGGGTCACAGAACCCAGGGAGAATTGCAAAGGGCTGTTTGCTTCCCCCCTGTGAATCCAGAGTGTCTGACCTGTGGATGAAGTTCTAGTTCATTTACACAGACAGTTGCATGGATAAAGATGGCCAGCTTGGCCCAGGGCCCATACCCTGACCCTGGGGCACCTCTAGCACAAGGGAGGAAGCAGCAGGTACCTATCACCTAGAAGTTCAAAGCAGTGATGGATTCGCCTGCCATAACTCTTGATATTTCCAACAGGGCAATCCTCCTAGAACCCTGGGGTTTGTCCCATACATCTTTCTCTATAAGCAAAAATAGCCAAATGAGATTAGAGAGAAGCATCTTTCAGAAGCATCCTTCCTTCTCATCCTCCCTTCCCATCCTTCCTTCCACTCACAACTATTAAGTGCTAAATATCAATCACTGTTCTAATCAACTTACCCACATTATTTCATTTAATGCTCATAGCTAGCCAAGAGATAAATATTGTCATTGTGACCATTTTACAGATGCACACATTGAGGCTTAGCAGGCCTCAATTACCTAACTGAGCTAAGAGCAAGCACCTCCATACAAGTCTGACAGCCTGTGGCGGCTGTTGCTGAACATGATGCTGCATATCCTGTCTGTCAAATGGCTTTCAAGTGGCTCTCTCACATGTGAACTCTTTTTGAAAATTTCCACTGTGTCCACCCTGGCAAATCCACTACTTAATTTCATCATTCAACCAATAAATTTATTAAGGGCCTCCTATTTGCCAATGACCAAGGGAGACCCTGGGGAACCAAGATTGAGCAAAGGAGAAAAGGGCCCTGTCATCACTGGAGCATGTCTGGGGGGAAGACAGGAAGATCCATCAAGAAAAGCAACTACAAGGAATAATGCTTTCTCCTAGAGGGAAAGCCCAGGTATCACCAGGTACTTACCAGCAACTTCTGTATCCAGCTACGATGCTTGGAATTTATCATTTATACGATGCAGAGGATATCTTCTTCTTTTTTTTTTTTTTTGCGGTACTGGGGATTGAACGCAGGGGCATTCTACCTCCGTGTTACGCCCCCGGCCCTATTTTTTATACTTTATTTTGAAACCGGGTCTCACGAAGTTTTGGAGGGCCTGACTAAGGAGAGAGAGAGAGAGAGACAGGGGGAGAGAGAGAGAGAGAGCTGAGGCTGGCCACGAACCCGGATCCTCCAGTCTCTGCCTCCCAAAGTACTGGGATTACAAGCGTGCGCCGCCACGCCCGGCTGATATCTTCTTCTTAAACACTTTAATAACCATGCCAGGCACTTAGATTGAAGATATAAAGAGAATCTCTGCTCTATAGAGAACAAAGCTTATGAGAGGGAAGAAAAACACGGAACAACAGATTTATGATAGAAATTAAAAGGGCGAAAACCACAATTAATGGGAGCAGAGAAAAAGGAGGCCTTAAGTCCTCTACAGTGGTAATTGAAGGCTCTTCCAGCAACTAACTTCTTCATTTCACATGTTCCCTCAAGAAATGTGTTCAGTGTCAATGGGAATCAGAAGATCTGCCCTCCTTTCCTGCCTGGGCTGCCTAAGCGGTCACGACTTTGTAAAGTGAGACAATTAAATGAGATGCTCCTAAATGATCCCTCTGATTAGTCATGAGTCATGATGCTAATCTTTCAAAAAAGCTGATCAAATATCAACATTTTCACTGTTTTTTTCTGCTATGACCACCTGAGCTCTAACTACCTTTTGATATGAAAAAAAACCTTTCATTCTGCTCAGAAATATCCCTATGGAACCATTTCTTGACTCTCTCTCGCTGAGCATTCCAGATTGTTTTAGCCTTCAGAATTTCATATGCTCAAAAATGTCATCACCCTATCAAAAACCAATCGATTAATTAATTAAAAGATAAATTCTAACTCTAATCAGAATGAAAAGAATAAACTTATTTTCCAAGAATATAGGCATTCCTAGGAATTCTCCTCATATTACTCAAGGCCATGACAACAATTCAGTGCACTTAGATCATAACTCCACATATGAATGGTTCTCAACCAGAGGTGGCTTTGTCCCCAGGGGATTTGGACAATGTCTGGAAGCAGTTTTGGTTACCACACTATCACACTGGAGTCCTATTGGCATCAAGTGAACAGAGGCCACAGGTGCAGATCAAATATTTACAATGCCTGAGACTGCACCCAACCACACACTCACACACACATACACACACACACACACACACACACACACACACACACACACAATAGATGTTTCAATCTGTCATTGAGGCTAAGAACCCCTAGTTGAGATGGCGCAAGGACTTCTCCTGGTGAGCCATGATTCTAGACTATGGCAAAAGATATAACAATATTCTTTCCTTTTGTTCCCCAAGCTTTTTTTTAGGTCATGATTCTGCATTGTGATAAAGCTCACCTTCTTTCTGCTTAGAGTCTGTACAAAAGTTAATGTTATCTCCCCTTCCTCCTCCTTTTCCCTGGGTTCCTAAGTCTAACCTCATTCTCGAAGGATCCAGAATAACCACTAGAACCTTAAGGCAGAACTATCCTTCCAGCTTCCCAAACCAAGACAAGTCCAGACGGAGTTACAGCCCACCCGGGGTGAGGACCACCGTGACTGCCTAGCTTCCTCCAGGGCACAGACTCGTGCTGAAGCCCACAGACTCTGGGGCCAGCTGTCCTGGGTCCTGGTCCTCCCCAAGCCTTCTGCTCACTTGCTTTCTAGCCTTGACCACATGACTATATGTAATCTCTCTGAGGCTCAATTTAATCATCCGCAAAATCGGAACGACAATAGAAACCTGCCCCAGAGAATAATAGTGGGGATTGAATGAGCTAAAATATGTAAGGTGCCTGGCATACAGTCATCCTCAGAAAGAAGTTAGCAATTGTTACTGTCCCTGTCCTACTTGCCTGGTGCCGTGTAACTTCAAGTTATAGGAAGAACTTGACCTTTGCCTCATTACCTTCTGAAGATCAAACTTTCTCTAGTCATTTTTTCTGAATCCTCATCAGAGATTCCAGTTTCTCCTGCAAGAATCCTTGGTCCTGGAACTTCACATGCGTCCCATAATACCAGCACATTCTATTGATTTTAGTCCAAATCCAGATCTTCCCTTTCTGAAGCAATCTTGCTCTTGCTATTCATTTCGTTGGCCTCCAGCCATTCACACAAACTTTCCACGAGTTGGTAGCATCAAAAATTAAGCTTGTTAGCTGGGCACTGTGGTACGTGCCTGTAATCCCAGTTTTTGGGAGGCTGAGACAGGAGGATCACAGGTTTGAGGACAGCCTCAGCAACTTAGCAAGGCCCTCAGCAACTTAGCGAGACCCTGTTTCGAAATAAAAAATAGAATAGCACTGGGGATGTAGCTCAGAGGTAGAATGCCCCTGGGTTCAATCCCCAGTACCACAAAAAATGAAATAAAATAATGCTTATTTCCTTTGGATTTCAAGATTTTCATTGTACCTGCACCTCTAAAATAATTATTTCAATAGACTCTGGTTACTTTATTTAACCTTATAATAAGCTCGTCTACAAGTCAGGCGTGGTGGCGCACGCTTGTAATCCCAGTACTTTGGGAGGCAGAGACCAGAGGATCCGGGTTTGCGGCCAGCCTCAGCTCTCTCTCACTCTCTCTCTCCCTGTCTCTCTCTCTCCACCTAGTGAGGCCCTCCGCAACTTCGTGAGACCTGGTTTCAAAATAAAGTATAAAAAAAAAATAGGGCCGGGGGTGTA
>PVJS01002973.1:13972-43834 GCA_004027185.1 Glis glis | reverse complement strand
TGGTACCACAAAAAAATAAAATAAAATAAAATAAATAAGCTTGTCTACACTAAGCAATTAAATAAACACAATTAATTGATAAAGCCATTTTTGAAACTACTTCTTCCATAGAGTCACAGAAATTTTGGGGAAGTTTCACACTTGTTTAAACAATGTGTTTAAACACATGCTGTTATCCATGCTATTATAGTGCATACTATTATCATACTATTGTCAGTGCTAAGAGGGAATCCTGCACTTAGATTTCTAATTAATTTGCACTGAAAGATTCTACAAAATCATTTATCATACATCTCTTAGTAAAACTGTTAGCTTGTGTGTGGTAAGAATCAGTGGACTTTTATTGGCTTTCCCTAAAAGTAATGGAGTTAGCAAAGTGGATATCACAAACTCTCATGTCGTATTCTCAACTTTGTGATTAAAGCTTGCTCTCTTCAAAAATAAGCTAGGCATTACCAAGTTCATCTAAAAAAAATCATAGAATCATATCTTAGAAACAAATAAATACAGTGTTAGCCCGAGGGTTTAACAAAAAGGGCCTGAAAATCATTTAATGAACCCAGTAGAGGGAAAAGAATCGGCAAATGAATTTCTTCCTCTTCTAAACAAACAAGCAAACCGGCAAAAACAAGTAGAACTTTACACCAATTCGCAGAACAATTAAGACATATGAAATATTTTATAAAGCTACCACCCTTTAGAGTGGTATCTTTATTAAAAAAAAAAAGAGTTTGCTAGCTCTTTTACTTCCTCATCAAGTCTTGTAAGCATTCCTAAATAGAGCATCATTCCCACAAGTAAACATTTTTCCATTGGAATGCAATTTTAACAGTAGAACGAATTTCTTCTATTAAAATGGTTGGTTTCAATATTGGAAGTTTCCCAAATGCAGACATTTATTTTCATCTTTGTGGATGAAACAAATATTTTGTTAGACCCTGCTCACTAGCCTTGCCACATACATGTAACAGGAGAATATGTTTATCTTTTCTAATGGAAAAGTAGTGTACCCTTGACATGTGTGCATGAAGTCAGTGACTTTTAAGGAGGTGCAAAAGATTCTAAATCGTCCTTTTAAATATCCAGCTATTTCTTTGTCAGCCCTTCTGAGAGAACATGGCTATATTTTGTCAGAGAGTTTTAAAATAGTTCCACTGGTACCAGCCTGTTCTCCTAATAAGGAAACCTATTTCAAGAGGGGTGTGGTTTCTTCTCTGAGATGGAGCAGTGAGATTGGTTAGGATCATGGGCCAATATGCAGAAAGCAAAAAAAGCCAATGAAAAACCCATTTTTGATGAGACACCAGAGGTAGCCTCATCTAAAACATCTTTAACCTCTAATTAGAAGTTAAAGTCTACTTAGTCTGCACATTTTTTTAATTTTTGAAGGCAAAATGATATTTTATTATGACACTAGGTTATTATTAGGCCTAAGATCAGGTACTTCCCCCTTATGCCTGAAAATGGGATTCTGCCATGACTCAACGTATCTAATAAGTTAGCATGACTTAACTATTAAGAAATCTAAAGTGGATGTGATGGCCTAGGATTGTAATCCCAGGACTGGGGAGGCTGAGGCAGAAGGACTGCAGGTTCGAGGGCAGCACCCAGAAACTTAATAAGACTCTGTTTCAAAATAAAAATAAAAAGGGAGAGGGATGTATCTCAGAGGTAGTGTCTCTGGGTCCAACCTCCAGTACCACAAAACAAAAAAAGGAAAGAAAGAAAAAACGAAAGGAAAAAGAAAGAGAGAAAAAGAAAGAAAGAAAGAAAGAAAGAAAGAAAGAAAGAAAGAAGAAAGAAAGAAAGAAAGAAGGAAAGAAGGAAGGAAGGAAGGAAGGAAGGAGAGAGAGAGAGAGAGAGAGAGAGAGAGAGAGAGAGAAAGAGAGAAAGAAAGAGAGAGAAAGAAAAAGAAAAAAGAGCTCTATAAAAGACTGAGGTTCTCCTGGGAGGCCTCTTACACTTAGGTAAAAAGGAGCTACCCAGAAGGAATTTGAATTTTTTTGTGTGTGTGGTACTGGGGATTGAACCCAGGAGTGTTCTACCTCCACGCTACACCCCCGGCCCTATTTTTTATACTTTATTTTGAAACCGGGTCTCACGAAGTTGCGGAGGGCCTCACTAAGTAGAGAGAGGGAGAGAGAGAGGGAGAGAGAGGAAGAGAGAGCTGAGGCTGGCCGCGAACCCGGATCCTCCGGTCTCCGCCTCCCAAAGTACTGGGATTACAAGCGTGCACCACCACACCCG
Organism: Glis glis; assembly: GCA_004027185.1. Lineage (NCBI taxonomy): Eukaryota > Metazoa > Chordata > Mammalia > Rodentia > Gliridae > Glis > Glis glis. Next base: position 41,587 of record PVJS01002973.1, on the reverse strand, counting down.
GCGGGAATTTGAATTATTAAGGAAGCCCTTGGTAGCGGGTGAAGGAACCATCTTAAATATAGCATGATGTTGAACACTTGAATTTTCTTCCCACCTCAGTCCTACATAGATTTAGCAGAAATATCATACACAAATACTAAAAGAGCCCTTCTACACACTCTTGCTTCACCTTGCTAGCCCCTCTACCTTCCTTTATAGTCTTGCGTTATAAGTCTTCTATAAGACTTATAGAAGTTATAAGTCTTCCTATATAAGTCTTGCATTGCCCTGTCCTGCCACCCCCGTGTGTTAGACTCTACCACATCATTTCTGGAATGCACCGTGCTCCATCATCAGGGCATGGGACACTTACTCTTGCTGTCAACATCACTTAAACCTCTTTTGCTTGAACTTTGCCCAACTCCCTTCCCCACCCCTAAGCACAGTCAGGGTACCAGAAATGCCTGCATGGAGAGGAAGAATGGTGCTTAAGAGACAATGAGGTTCAGTCCAGCAGGTGAAGGAAAGAGCCTAGAAAATGTGAGTTGTTCTGTGGCTCTGACTCTCTTCTGGCCCCCAGCAGGCAAAGTGTGGGGGATTAGGGTTATAGTTTTTAAAACTAGGGTTGTATTCAATAAATTAGAAAAAATAAGATATATAACTTAGGACACTTTGTTTTCCTCCCATACCCTCTCCCTCTCTTTTTATCAAAATGTGGCAAGCCTATGACTCACACACTTCTCATCTAAATTCTAATCCCCACACTGGTTCCTTTTATAAATGATAACATAGAACCATTGTGTTCTGCAATTTAAGGCCTGTGATAAGCCCTGTGGGCCATGGTAGGAAAGCTCGGTATCCGGGAGGCTTAGTACTTGCTCAGAGCAGCCCATGGAGTTGCTGGCCATCAGGTTGACAATCCAAGGGTAGTTCACTGCACTTTTAGCTTTCAGTTTAAATTGAAGAAGGAAAAGGGAAGTGTCATGCTATGGAATTAAGCTGAGTTGACCTATAATTAAAAATCAAAGTCATGCCACCCAGGCTATCTACTCTGCTTAACATTCATGGCTATCACACGTGTATCTCATAAATTACAATTTCTTTCTTTGGCCCTAGAAATCAATTTGGTAGCTAGATGCCCCATTTATATACAGAACCCCACTTTTACATTTATCTCAGGGCTAGGTGTGAAGGACAGGGTTGGGTACAGCCAAAGGGCACACACTGAGGGGAATGAATTACACATGATGTTGCATATCTTACTTTAATATCAGCAATAATCGTTCATTTTTCAAGCATATTGCATACAGAGTGGACATTATGAACTCCCCGCACCACAAGCAAACAACAGAAGCTTATCATATGTCAAATGATTAATGCTCCCACCTCCAAGTTACCTTGGGCACAGCAAGGATGCATCTCACGATGTGTTAAATATCTATCAATGCCTTCCGCAGCGATTACTATAAAAAGAAGATAATGATGAAGGCACCAAGCTTGTCTTACTTCAGACCTAGGTTCACAGGAGAGGAAAGGGTTAGATTCACAGGAAAAAAATGGAATTAGCAAGAATTTCTGAGAAATTAGGTAACTTTTGCCATTTGTAAAGTCATTCATTCATCTATTTGTTCATTCATACAATAAATATGCGTAAGAAAAAAGTCTCTATTATGTCAAATACTCATCTAGGTTTAGAAGGGAGAGAGCAGCTTCCAGAACGAAGCCCTACCTTTTGAAGGAGTTCACATTCTTTTGGAGACTCTGAAGCAATGAATTTAAAATGTCATGCCAGGATGGACATGGTGGTGCATGCCTGCAATCCCAGTCCTTGGGAGACTGAGACAGGAGAATCGCAGGTTAGAAGTCAGCCTCAGCAACTTAGAAAGGCCATCAGCAACTTAGTGAGACCCTGTTTCACAATAAAAAATTAAAAAATTTAATAAAACAGGGGTGCAGATGTAACTTGGAGGTAGAACACCCCTGGGTTTAATTCCTTTTTTTTTTTTTTTTTTTTTGCGGTACCGGGGATTGAACGCGGGGACGTTCTACCTCCGCGCTACGCCCCCGGCCCTATTTTTTATACTTTATTTTGAAACCGGGTCTCACGAAGTTGCAGAGGGCCTCACTAAGGAGAGAGGGGGGGGTGGGACAGGGAGAGAGAGCGAACGAGAGAGCTGAGGCTGGCCGCAAACCCAGATCCTCCGGTCTCCGCCTCCCAAACTACTGGGATTACAAGTGTGCGCCACCACGCCCGGCTTTAATTCCTTGTACCAAAAAAAAAAAAAGAACAAATTCATGCCCAGCACAGAGGCTCACACCTGTAATTTTCACTTGGGAGGCTGAGGCAGGAGGATCACAGGTGTGAGGCCAGCACACAATAACTTAGGGAGACCCTGTTTCAAAATAAAGATAAAAAGGGTACTCAGAGAAAGAACACTCCTGGGCTCAATCCCCAGCACCACAATAAAATAGAATAAAGTAAAATAAAATAAGGAACAGTATCTGCTATGGAGGTGAGAGACAGTGATTCTGGAAAGGTCTATGGGGAAGGAGGAGGAGATATGTTCTGAGCCTCATGCTAGCCACTTACTGAGGGAGGCGACCGGGCTTGGATGCTTCCTGATGCCATGGCTTCTCTGCAGAGCAGTGAGGGACTGAGCTTGACACATCCAGAGGGAGAAATCCCCAGGCAGAGGACAGAGCACAGTGATAACCGAGGAGCGGGGCTGGCAAAGCATGTTCAAAGAACAGCAGGCAATGGTGGGGCTGAAGAGTGGCGAGTGTGTATGAAGGTAGATGGAGAAGAGGTGTGAGAGGCTTTGCTCAAGTATCTAAACTCTCAAGTATACCTCAGTTTCCAAGTCTGTAGATCATAACAGAACTTAGCAGCAGTCTCTCTCCTGAGCATACATACAAACATATGTATATACATAGCAAACTCTTTTCAAATTCAAAATAGTGTATTTTTAAAATTAGGTTTACTTAAGGAATTCAAGGTTAGCTAATATCCTAAAATCAATAAATGCGATTTACCAAATATTTAAAAAAATTAAAACCAACTGTTTATCTTCACATTTTCAGGAAAAGCAACCAATTAATTTAAAAAAGTAAATAAGAAATAGAGTCAGAATGTAATTGTATTAATCAGGTCAAGAGAATCTACAGTAAGAACTTGCATATAACATTATGAGTGAGACACAACTATCAATGATCATTATATTTAGTCAGCAAAAGGAAACAAAGAATATTTAAATAAAAGTTATAAGAATTGGAGAGGAAACAGTAGGGTCATTTTTTGCATATGTTGTAATTGAGCGCATAGAAAATTCAACAGATTCCTTTTTTATTTAAATGTAGAAAATTACAAAATGAAAATCTGTACAAAAAAATTATACATAATAAAAAAACTCACATAATTTAAAAATTTCTCACTTTTTTATATCAAAAATATCAAATACCTAAGAAGAAATCCAGCTAACAAGATGAGCATGACTTTTGGGAAATATACTACAAGAGTTTACTGGGAGAAATTAGAAAAGACAAATAAATAGGGGGATACACCATGTTCGTAGGTTGGAGGACTCAATATTGTAAAAATGTCAATTTTCAACAAATTGTTTTATATAGATCTGATGCACCCCAGTCAAAATCTCAACAGGAATTTTTGTGGCAATTGACAAATGAATTCTAAAATGTATACGGAAAGGCAAAATTTTAAAAAATAGTGAGGAGAGTGCATTGTAAGACTCTAAGACTTACTGTTTTGATTTGCATCTCCCTTATTGCTAATGATGCTGAACATTTTTTCATGTATCTATTGGCCATTTGTATTTCTTCTTTTATGAAGTGTCTATTTAGTTCAATTGCCCATTTCTTGATTGGGTTGTTTGGTTTTGTTTGTTTGTTTTAGTGTTAAGTCTTTTAAGTTCTTTGTAAACTACACTGAGATTCCATCTGACCCCAATTAGAATGGCAATCATCAAGAATAGAAACAGCAATAAATGCTGATGAAGATGTGGGGATATAGGGACTCTTATACTGTTGGTGGCATTGCAAATTAGTACAGCCACTATGGGGATCAGTGTGGAGATTCCTCAGAAAACTTGGAATGGATCCACCATACAATCCAGCTATACCACTCCTGGGTATCTTTCCAAAGGGACTGAAATCAGAATATTATAGTGATACATGCATATCCATGTTTATAGCAGCACAATTCACAGTGGTCAAATCATAGAACCAATCCTGGTGTCCATCAGCAGATGAATGAATTACAAAATTTGGGATATACACACAACAGAATTCTCCTCAACAACAAAGAAGAACAAAATTATGTCATTTTCAGGAAAATGGATGGACCTGGAAAAGATTATGTTAAGTAAGATTAGCCAGTCACAGAAAGTAAAGGGTCATATGTTTTCTCTCATTTGTGGAAGCTAGGGAGCAGGGATGCAAGAATTACTTTAGACAGTGGAGGAGAAACCCAGTGGAGTAATGGAGGGGGTTTAGGGGACGATGGTGTTGGGCAGAGGAAGAATCAATAAAGGAAACACTTCCACTGAAGTTATGTGCATATATGAGAACATCAATGTGAATCTCAATGTCATGTATGGGGAGAGGGAAGGTATGAAGAGGGGGCCAGTGGGGGGGACACTCACCAAGTGTTGTGTGCATGTATGACCCTATCACTCTGAACTACATTATAATGTGAAACTACAATACACCCATAGAAGTATCTTGTTTTAAAAAAAAAGACTTACTGTTCTTTTATCATAATTATAGTAATTAAGTTCCATTCCATCCCATAGCCAGTCACCTGTTTTACAACAAACTTTACAGAACAATGCAATGGAGCAAGGAATGTTCCTTTTAAGTGATTTTGAGCCAAACAGGTATTAATATGGGAAAAGTATGCCTTTCAGTGCTTAAGTCACATATGAAAATTCATTCCAGATAGACTGAGGATCTAAATTGAACAATAAAAGAATATCTTCATGATTATGAGGTGATATTTGGCAGTAGAACTAAAGCAGTAGTCTATTATGCTCTGAATCCAGCTCATCCTGTTGGCATGGGATAACAGTCAGATCTTCAGAGACTTCTTCTTCCACCAGATTTCCTCTGTCAGCTTCTAAGAGACATGAACAGACTTGAGAAGGAAATTCTTGATGAAAACTTATAGAACTGCCTCTACTACCACAATAAATTTAAAAAAACATATTCTTGGAAAGATGTCAGAGATGAGGACCACCAACAAAATTTTAAAAGATGCAGTAGGGTGATCCTACCATGTTCCCAGTCAGCTTGCTTATTTGGCCTGTGTAGAAGACAGATGGGTCTTAGAAAATGACAGTGCATTATTGTAAACCTAATCAGGTGATGAAATCCAATCGCAGCTGCTGGTCCAGATGTTGTAGTATACTGGAACAAATCAACACATCCCTTGGCATCTGCAATCTAACAAAATCTCTCTCTCTCTCTCTCTCTCTCTCTCTCTCTCTCTCTCTCCCCTCTCTCAACCATAAGAAACAATTTTCTCTCCTCTGGAAGGACCAGCAGTGTAGGACCATATTAAGCCTCTAGTCCTATGCTATAATCTAGTCCACAGGGACTTCTATTGCATCCTCATTCCACAGGGTATCATTTCACTGATAATTCATTATATTTATGATAGCATGCTGGTTAGACCAGGAAGTTTAAGCTACTCTAAACACTATGGTAGGATATATGTATTGACAAAGAGAAACCCTCCAGTAGAAAAAATTTTGAGCAGTGTTCCTAGTTTGCTTTGCCTGAATAAGAGAGATGGCCAACTTCCTGTCCTTGTCCAATGAGATAATGAACAAAGTGGCAATTGACTGCTAGAGTTTCCACATGGCTCAGAATCATAAGCTATCCATTCACCAAGGCAAATCTGGTTAAAGCCCCTGCTGAGTGCCTGACCTGCCCCAGCAATGCTGAGTCCCCAATACTGTATCATTGCCCAAGGAGATGGTCTACATAGATGGATTACACTGGACCATTCCATAAAGGAAAAGCAGCATTTTGTTCTTTCTGGAATAAACAGTTATTCTGAATATTCACCTTTCTTGCCCCAAATGCTTTTGTCAAAACCATCCTTTAAGCTTTATAGAATATCTTTTTCACCATTTTGGTATTCCACACAGCTTTGCTTCTGACCAAGGGATACAGTCTCATATTTATGTAATTCATTGTTGCCCCCATAATCTGAAACCAGTTTTACTGATAAAACAGTGGGATGGCTTTCTGAAGATGAAATTATGACACCAATTCAATAATAACTTCTTATGCATCTGAGATTATATCCTCTGCAATGCAGTATATGCTCTAAATAAGCAGTACTATTTCTTTGTAGTCCAAATCCATGGGTCCAGGAATCAACAGTGGAAATGGAAGGGATTCCTCTCACTCTTAGCTCTAGTGTATCCCAGGCAAACTTTCTGCTTCTTTCAACAAAATGTTGGATTTCAATGGTCTCTAGACCAGCTAGTACTGGTGCATATTTCTACATTCCAATATGGTAGCAACTAGTTCTATGTGGTTATTGAACTCTCTAAAGATGGCTACTGCAACAGTGATAATGAATTTAAAATTTTATTTAATTTTAAGTCATATAAATTCATTATCAATACTAGTGACTATTTTATTAGACTAATGTCTCCCACAAGGTCTGGAGTTCCCAGGAGATTAATAGTTTCACCAGGGGACAGTTAAATGGTTCCATTATACTGCATGTTGACATTGATAGCTGGTCACTTCAGGCTTTTGGGGCAATGTTTCAACAGTTGCTATAATGTCTGGGTAATTAATTCTGAGTATAAAGGGGAAAGTGGATCACAATGCGAATAAGGGAGTATGTCTGGAATATAGAATATACTTTGGGTGCCTCTTAGGATTCTTTTGTCCTGTCATTAATATCAATGAACAATTATAATCCCATACAGGCAAGACTGTGAATGGCCTAGTAATAAGGAATAAAGGTTTGGATCACCATATCAGACAGGAAATTATGGCCAGCTGAGTGCTTGCTAAGGGAAAAGTAAATATGGAATTGAAAGATACCAGCTACAACTATGTGGCTAGTTGTAAAAATGAGGAAAAGAGTGATCATGGAGCTCCATCTTTATTTTGATGTAACCCTATTTTCATGTATAGCAACCAATTTCCTTCTTTCCCATTTCTCTCCTACCTAACACAAGATATACCTATGGAAATGGGATTTCAATACAGGATTTTGAAATGGAAGTGTGACTCAGGTAGAGGAATAAATAATATTACCCAATAAATAGATGAAAGGATTTTATATTTTCTTTTGACGAGAGGGATAGTTATGTTCAGGGTTGTATGGGGGATAGTTATGTTAGGTAGAAATGTGATTTTGCTTCTTTTGTTAAAGAAGTTAAAGTGTTTCACTAATTTGCAACCCCACCAACAATGTATTAGAGTTCCTACTTCTCCACATCCTTATTGTGTGTGTTTTTAATGATTGCCATTCTAATTGAGGTTAGGTGAAATCTCAGGGTAGTTTCGATTTGCATCTCTCTGATTGCTAATGATGTTGAACATTTTTTCATACATTTATTGGCCATTTGTATTTCTTCTTTTGTGAAGTGCCTATTTAGTTCACTTGCCATTTTTTGATTTATCAAAACCAATCTCAATATCATGGAAGGGGAAGGGGAGGGAGTGGGGAGGGAGCTGGGGGGAAGTCCACCGAGCGCTGTGTTTATGTATGTCCCTATTACTGTGAACTACATTATGATGTGAGACTGCAATCCACCAATGAAAGTACATGTTAAAAGAAAAAACAGAAGTTAAAGATAGTTCAAAGGGATGGTATACATGATGGTGACAAGGGTTGGAGTGGGATGGCTTTCTGCTTATTCTACTCATCCAAGCTAGAGCTGCATTTTACAGGAATTCTTTCCCATATGGTTCTTTGATGGCATTGGCCAGAAAAGACATTCTGTGAGAGATCTGGGAAATAGCTCACCAGTGTCTTGTCAGCTCTCACTTGATCTTCAGTTCCTCGAAGGCGTGGACCACATCCATGCGCAACTCCATGGCAAGGAACGCCAGGTTCTCCTGCAGATGGCCTTCGGCATCAACAAGGCAGGGGTGAGCGGCTAAAGCATTTTTTGGCTTTTCCTAACAGATTGGAGTTTTTCTTAAGGGTTCCGGTTTTGTAATGGTTCTAGCTCCTCCTCAATTTGTTAGTTCTCTCTTCTATGATCAGCTCTTCTGCCTAGTCACTGGTCTGGCTGACTTAGAGTGACTTGAAGTTCAACACTAGATTTAGGAAGGGCATCCTCACTAGTCGGCTCCCCCAATTTCCACAATTGAATAAAGTTAACCACTGCAATGAATCCCTTATTGTGTTTTACTCATTGTGCTTCAGTGTCTCTGGTGAAATCTCAACCAATAGAAATTTTTGTTTATCAATATCTGCTAAAGCTGAGCATATGCACGTCTTATTTCTCAGCAACTCCAGTCTGAAAGATATACCTGCTGGAACAAGTACCTATGTGTGCAAAAATACATGGACAAGAGTATTCATAGCTTGTGTGTGTGTGTGTGTGTGTGTGTGTGTGTGTGTGTGTTACTTGGGGTTGAACCCAGGAGCATTCTACCTCTGAGCTACACCCCTAGCCCTATTTTATTTTTTATTTTGAAATAGGATCTCCCCAAGTTGCTGAGACTGGCCTTGAACCTGTGATCCTCCTGTCTCAGCCTCCCATGTACTGGGATTACAGACATGCACAACCATTCCTGGTTCTTCATAGCTCTTTATTCATTATAGCCACAGACTAGAAACAATGCAAATGCCCACAAACAGTAGGAAGGATAAACCCGTCATGATACAACAACGCAGAACACCGCACCTCCATGAAATGCAAAAAACTTCTGCTTCCTGCAAAAACATGGCTGAAGCTCACAGCCTGGCATTGAGAAAAAGAAGCTTCCCACAAGAGAGGGAATTTTCCTGTGAAGGTCACTAATCAATGGCAATGGGTCAGAAAAGGAGATGCCTCTGGGAGGAGGTACAGGGGTGTTTCCTGGGAACGGATGTTTCATCTGGTAGAATTCCATAGGCATATTCATCTCATACACATGTACTAAATTGTACACTTAAGATTCGTGCTCTGTCCTACATGCATGGATTCTTGCACAAACAATTTAAAAATAGCATAATCTGGGTGTGGCAATGCTTGCCTCTAATCCCACTACTGAGGAGGCTGAGACAAGAGAATCTCAGGTTTGAAGCCAGCTCCAGCAACTTAGTGAGACTCTCAGCAACCTAGTAAGACACTGTTTCAAAATGAAAAATAAAAAGAGCTGGGAGTGTAGCTCAGAGGTATGATGCCCCTGGGTTCCATTCCCAGTACTATAAAATAATAAAAATAAAATAAATAAAAATACTATATGCCTATCTCATAGCCTGTAAAAGCCATATGACACGAATCATTGAGAATTTAGTAAATATTATGTAGCATTGTTTTGTTCTCACAAAAACAAGTAAATAAAATTAAAAAGAGAGCCGGGTATGGTGGTGCACACCTGTAATCATAGTAGTTGGGAGGCTCCGACAGGAGGATCACAGGTTTGATGCCAGTCTTATCAATTGGCAAGACCCTCCGCAACTTAGTGAGACTCTTTTTTCAAAACAAAAAATAAAAAGGGCTGAGGGTGTAGCTCAGACATAGAATGGCCCTAGGTTCAATCTCCAGTACCGAAAAAAAAAATGAAGAAGAAATACATCTAAGTAAAAAGTATTACATTGAGAATAATGACCATTTTATAGCAGGGGAAAATTTGAACCTGAAACCATAACATTAGAGGCAGTATCCATTATTTTTACAATACAACAACCTCACATTCTAATTCGAAGGGTATTTTACTACAAATAAGGACAGAGCCACTGGCAATTTGTGAAGGAGGGCCTGTCTCTCTCTGCCTGATCTCCATTGTTATCAGCACAGCACTCTTGCTCTCCCTGCATTTCCTTTACAGAATTCCTCAAATAAATGTCTTGGCATAAGTGGTGTCTCCCTTATCCAATTAGTGTGTAAGCTTCATGAGAAAGATTACCTCCGCTGTTTTATTTTTCACTAGGACCGGGGACAGTGACTGGCACACAGGTTCCCAATACACAGATATCAAGGAAAGTGGACAGAGGGCACTAATACCCAAGAGCATAACAGAAAGGGCTAGTGAATGTGGCACGAGGGCCAGCCATCTCCACACAGGTGGTGTTCATGCCCGACCTCTGCTCTCCTTCCTTTCTTGTCGAAAGCCAGACTGCCATGGTCAAGTTTTAGCTCTGCGGAGTTACAATGGCGATTGTTCCCAGGCCGCACATTTCTGAATACTTGACATTTCTGACCCAGCTTCCCTTGCACTTGTCTTAATGAAATGACAACAGCACAGATCCTTTCTAAAATGAAGTGGAAAATGAAGGAGAATAAATAAATAACTAATGAAGGGACCACGGTCTGACTAATTAGGATCACAGTATCAGAAAGTTCATGTTAATACAGAGGATGTGTCATTTGGCTCTGCATTTATTCAGAATCTGGAAAAATGGTGACAGGAAATCCTTGTGTCATCAAAAAAAACTCTTATAATCAATGAGACATAACCACTATAAATAATTTAAATTCTATCAAGTAAAAACAAAGATTTAACTGAGTTTTGCCAACTAGGCTTGGGGCACTTAGATATCCCCACGACAGATGGGTCCTGTCAAAGCACATAAACATTCAAAATTGTACGACATGACTTTAAAATGACAGAAACCAGAAGAATTCATGCAAATCAGGGAGCCCAACACACCTTATTTAAAGAGAGTGTTTGACAGTCAAGAGAGGAGACAGTGTTGAAACTTTGCCTTTGGAGATATCTCAGGTTTTAATTAGTCAAATGTCACCATTTTCTAAATGGAGATTTTCCTGCAGATAAACCTTTTAAAAATCCACTTAAGTACAGTTTTTCTTCTACCGATCTTGGTGCTAATTCTCTGCCAAATTACGCTTTCTTATTGTTCAAAACGTCAATGATATTCAGTGACAGAATAAAGCAATGTAAGAACCTCCTTTAATAGTTCCAGCCCATTTAATTCTAAGCAAATATATCAGGATAGGTTTTGATAGCTATATGCTTGTAGCAGTAAGAATCTGAAGTATTCAGATGGCCGTACCTCCAGAATTTCTTTATAGGAGGGGTAGAAATATATTTGGAATTGGGGGTTCAGGGGGCATAACAATGCATTTGCATAGCAAGAGTACTATTTTTACTTAGCTTGTACAACTTGGTGTAGTCTGTAGAGAGATGGTGACAGAGTATCAGGGGAAGTGACAGGCAACCCCACCACTGCCACCAATAGCACCAAATGTTTCTAGAGGCTTCCACTGAAAATGTGGTCAGTGAAATAACTGACACACAGGTGGCACTTTCTCAATTCAAAACTGCTTTCATATATATTACCTCATGTATTAAAGTAATGAGGAAGGTATTTTTATTGACTCCATTTACAACTGAGGAATCTGGGGGTCAAGTAGGTTGAAAAACTCATTCCAGGTCACATTCACAGCTAACACAAGACCCAAGGCCTAGAACCTTTCTTTGTAATTTTTACTTTAAATTATTATTGCTATTTTTAAATATACTTTTATTGATGCATTGTAATCTTACATCATATTGAAGTTGAGAGTGATAGACGCATAGTGCTCTAGTACTTGGTGAGCTTACCCCAGGGTACCACCCTACTCCCTCCCCTGCCCCATAAAGGATATTGAGATTGGCATTGATAATATATATATATAATATGTATAGTGGCAATATAGTGTCACTATATAATATATATATATATATATATATATATATATATACATACATATATGGTGTCAGTTGAAGTGTTTCCTTAATCAAATCTCCCTCCCCACCACCTTCCTTCCCCAGACTCCATCCATCCACTAAAGTTTCTCCTCCTTTATCTGGAGTACTTCTTGCATCCTAATTTCTCTCTAGCTTCCATAGATGAGAGAAAACATATGACCCTTCATTTTTTTGTGACTGGCTAATATCACTTAGCGTAATATCCTCTAGTTCCATCCATGGTCCTGCAATACTTTTTTTTTTATGGCTGAGTAGAATTCCATAGAACCTTTCTACTCCAAATCTTTGTCTTTCCCACATACCATATTGAGGGGAAAAAAATCAAATTCATCTTTTGAAAATAGTATAATGTTTAAATAGAATCCAACTGATAACCACCATTACATTTTCAATGTACACCTTTCACAGTTTACACCACGTAATGGCATGGAAAATAAGAGACTCGGTTCCTATCTTCTTTCCAGGTGGACAGATTTATCCTGGATTTTATCCAGGGTCATTGTGAAAGTTGCTGCAATATGGTTCCCTGAGGCAATGGGATGTCACAGCCCCAACCTTAAATTTGACTAGGTGTTGGCCAGGAGAAGGGACAGGATGTCCTAGGCACAGGGAAGAGCATGTTCAGAGGTGCACAGACAAGAGAGCATGACACAGTCAAGTAAGAGGAATCGGTGCCCTTTGGTCTGAGCATCCTCGCTGCTGGGGTAACATGACAGACACCACCAGCGTAAGAGCAAGGGCCCAGTCACGCACCGCCTTAGACATCATGTTCTGAAGCTGAGGCTTTGAAAGCAATGAGAAGCTTCTCAGGAGGTTCAAATGTTGCATGTGCATTGGCAACATATTTTTAAGGTTTATTTATAGTCCTAAATGCAAGGGAGAGTCTCTCTTTTGGAGCAATATGTTGGATGCTCTTTGGAAACCCGCCAATGGGTGAAATTGCAAATGGCCAGATGGACCTTAGAAAAAATAAGATTTCTGCTCCAAACTTATAAATCTTATTCTCAAGGTAATACAAATGCATCCAGACATAATCAACCCTAAGTAAAATTAATAATATAACAAACCCATGGCTTTTTTTTTATAATGTATCTGACCTATTCCTCTTTGGGATATAATACATTATTGTTTTTACTCTACTACATGGTTTTGGTTATTTGAAAACACTTTAAGTAATCTCTCAGACCTGAGCAAGATCCCTTGGGCCACTAGAAAATGAGGTATTTGCATGCAAAACTGCAAGTTTCAACATATGGTCCGTAATATTTGCATAAGTAAAATCTTAAGAAAACATTTTCAATGTGGTGTCTTTTATATTTTCCTTTCATTCACAACACCAAAATGGTATTTCTTCCAGGGTTTATCTCCTTATACATGATCCTAAAGTAATACTTGCTATTTTTCCTTATATAGGTAACACATACTTAGTCTTGAAAGTAGAAATAAGAAAAATAAAGATTAAAATCTCTCAAAAAAGGCAAATGTTTTTTTTTTGTTGATTGTTTTACAAAAACGAACTCACTCCCTGTGTCTTGATTGTGATTTTAAAAATATTTTTCCTTTTAACCACCTATCATTTTTAATGTGATTATTTATCTAAATATATTTTTAGAATGGGTGTTGTATTCCATCTTATGAATAAAGTTTTTCTTAACCAATTTCTTATTGCTAGGCAGTTAAGTTTTTATTTATAAACAACACTGTAATCTACTATTTATGACTAAGTAATATCTAGTAGCATAATTAAATTAAAAATATACTAGCCACCAAATATATTTATCAGTCCCCAATCCATTCCATATTAATATCATCAAAACAAAGAGCTGGCCTTTGGTTGTTATCAGGCTCCGCACAGGGATTGATACCAGATATTTAATTAAGTAATTGCATTTGTTCCTACTCTAAGGTCACTGAGGACAGGGACAAGACTGTCAGTCTGTGTGAATTTCCCTAGCGGCCATCAACGATCAGAGAAAGCAAAATAACCTTTAACATTGCTCAAGGAGCTAAATAAATAGCCCCAAGAACGAACTCTTTGTTAAATATAGTCACTTAGTTCCCAGCATAGAACATTTTGAGCTTCAGGGTAAATAAGAAATTCCCTAGAAAACTGCCCTGAAGCCACAGGTAGGAGCCATCCAGCAGTTTGAATTTGATCTAACTGGCCGTCCTCATTCTGGGCAGATGCTTCCATCAGCCTCCCCCAGTGGATAATTCGGTGAATGGTCACAATGACACACATCCACAGGCCACTGAGGAGAGTCAGAGATACTGCTTCCTCACCTGCAAGGCGAGAGCTTTAATCCTCAATGACCTTGACTATTGGGGTAACTCCAGTAGACGCTACTTGCTCCGCGTAGTGTTGCCACAGCGGGTGCTGCTTTAGGCAGCACCCGGATAATTACTCTGTGGTTCCTGCCACAGAAGGTCGCTGCTCCCTGCAGTTTCTGAATAACTATTCCGTGGTTCCTGCCACGGAAGGTCACTACTACCTGAAGTTTCCAAATAACTACTCCGTCGTTCCTGCCACAGAAGGTCGCTGCCCAGACAGCTTCTGAAATTCCATGGTTCCAGCCACAGAAGGTTGCTGTACCAGGCAGCTTCCGATCAATAGTCTTCTTGCATCAACCAACAAGAAGTCTGATATAGTAATTTGCAAAATAATTACATTTAATAATTGGGGGATCGGAGAGGAGATAGAGATGACAAATTCTCCTATCCATCTATAGCCAGCACCTTGCTTTTATAGACACAGAAATCAGAAATTATCACAGGTTACAGTAAAGAAGGTCAGTGAGGCAAACATGTGACAAACTTAGGGGGAAGGAGGGATTAACCATTCTGGGTGGAGATGACATCAAAGACAGCACCTTAAAGATTACACCAGGTCTCTTGGAATGTGTCCCCTTGCGGACAGATCCCACCAAGCCAAATACCATGTATCCAAACTGGGCTGGTTCAAGATGATCATCTCAGTGTGCTTCTAAAAGACAGGCCTCAGCCCTCAACACTTGACCAAAAGGACTGCCCAGGTTGAGTCTGGTCTCTGCAATCAGACCACCTAAGCCTGAGTCCCAGCCCCCACCCCCTGACTATCTGTTTGAATTTTTAAACAAGATCTTTGGGCTGAAGTTTCCCCAGGAGACTAAAGGCTCACTTCAGGCTTGTTGGAAGTTTTAAATAAAATAATCCACACAAAGTACTTTCTTCGGGCTGTGGCTAATGGAGCACATTTGGTCCTGGGAGTGATTGGTTTCTTGAATTTGTAAACCTGAGTAGGGTTGAGAAACAAATGCCAGCTCTCTCTCAAGACCATTTCTCATTTCTTCCACCTGTCAGGTTCAAAAGGGAGTGAAGACAAGACTTGAAAATAGTCTAGTATGTCAGACCCTATTTTAAAGTGAAGGAGAAAGAAGGATAAAGGAAGGAGGAGGAGGAGGACAAGGAGGAGTTCATGACGAAGAGAACAGAAGAGGAGGAAAAGGAAGAGCACTCTAGGAGCTGCATCGCATTTATATACCACCCCAAACCAGCAGCAGAAAAGCCCTCACTACTGAAATAACAACTTCGAGAGAAGAAATGCCATCCTCAGACATCGCAGGATGTGAAAAGATCTTCTCTGAACAAACAGAGGACCCGCTTGAAAACAGCCTTTGATAATTTAACATTTCTAGGTATTAGTCTTGTCATTGGAAAAGGAAGGGATTTAACTACTGATTTTTAAAGGAATTTATCCATAATACTCATGATTCTATGAAGAAATATTAAATATACTAAATTCCAATAAAAGCAAAGAGAATTGTTTATTATAAGGGGGTTTTACTTAAAGAAAGATAAGAGTTGCTGGGCATAGTGGCACACTATAATCCCAATACATGGGAGGCTGAGATGGGAGGATCATAGGCTTGAGGCCAGTGTGCCATAACTTAGTAGGGTCCTGTTTCAAAACAAAACAAAATGAAAAATAGGGCTAGGGGTGTAGCTCAGAAGTAGAATGCCCGTGAGTTCAAGTCCCAGTACTGCAAAAAAATAAAAAAAGGAAAGAAGAAAAGAGAGAGAAAGAAAGGAAGGTAGAAAGAAAAAAAGAAAGAAAGAAAGAAAGAAAGAAAGAAAGAAAGAAAGAAAAGAAAAGAGCAAACATTTTTCCTTCTGCTTGTATAAAGATCACCAAAGCTATGTGAAGCACAAACTTAAAAATATCTTCACAGAAATGGCATAGTCTTACAAGGAATGAGAAAATAGAATTTCATATTTGAAAACAACTTATATACACAATGGTCAAATCCATTTTAACTTTTATTTTAAATATGCCTGTTGCCCCTTTATTATAAAAGGAAATGTACTACCCTTCCAAACAAATCTACTAGGAAAGTAAATATATATATATATATATATGCAAAATATATATAATTAAATTTTAATTATATATAAAGTATATATAATTAAAAGTACCAAATAATAGCAATTAAAGATCAAGTATCAAACCATTAACAATTTCAATGGTAGTGATCAGAACTTTTATAGGATAGGGTTATAGGACATTTCTATGTCTCCGTTTATGGAAGAAGAAAAATAAAACCAAAACTTTTTTCCCTAAATGTAAGGTATATTAAAAAGTAAAATCACCTTTGTCAGATAATCGCTAATAATGGTTTTGTTTACATTCTTCATTGAGCGCTCTCTCTCTCTCTCTCTTTCTCTCAAACACAGACACACACACACACTTTATTTTGGCTGTACGTTGCACATTTTTTCTTTTTTATGTAATCTTTAAATTACACATTTATGACAAGCATTTGAATAAGAATAGAGCATATTTCAGAAAACCCGAGGGTAAGAGAACAGAGCTCAAGACATGGCGGTTTGAGATCATCAAGCCCCACAGCTCCGATTCTCTTTTCTGGGGCCATGTAGTCCCATGGTGCCTCCCTCTCCACACCTGCTCTCTCGCCTCTCTCCCTGCCTGGGTTTCCTCGCGGTTCTGGAGTTGAAAGATTCAGTTCATGGCTCCATCCCAATTAAAGGAGCATCTCTTAACCCTGACTCCAGATTCTCAGAAGAGACCATCTGGCTTTATTCAAGGTACGAGCTGAGAAGAGCAAGCGAGGGCTCTCACAAACAGAGCCAGGTGGGTTTGGTGGACGCCAGTCCTCTGTTCTGGAACATCTTCTATGTGAATAAGCATAACTGGCCCATTTTATTCATTGATTTTTTTTGGCGGTACAGGGATTGAACCCAGGGGAGTTCTACCTCCGCGCTACACCCCCGGCCCTATTTTTTATACTTTATTTTGAAACCGGGTCTCATGAAGTTGCGTAGGGCCTCACTAAGGAGAGAGAGAGAGAGAGAGAGAGAGAGAGAGAGAGCTGAGGCTGGCCGCAAACCCAGATCCTCTGGTCTCCGCCTCCCAAGTACTGATATTACAAGCATGCGCCACCACGCCCGGCTCATTATTTTTTTTATTTAAGCTTTTTTGAGGTATCATTGACAAAAATGAATTCTGTGTGCTTTAGATGTACAAATTTTTAGTAGTTTTCTTTTGTATCCTACAGAATTGGCAATAGATTAGCATTTTTTTACCGATAAGCATTTAAACTAATTTTAATTTTTTTATGAAACCCAGTATTGTGAAATGTTCATCTCAACCAAGTTAACTAATACACCTATCACCTCTCCTCCTTGCCATTGTGGGGGGACCACAACATTTAAGATCTTGTTTGCTTACTTTCCCTGAGAAAATTGCAAGTGTATAATAGAAGACTGTTAACTATAGTTACTAGGTTGTACAGTAGATCTGTAGAATTTAATCAACTTATAACTAGAAGATTATACCTTTGACCATGGCTCCCTAGCTCCTGGCATTCCATTCTGTTTCTATGAGTTTGACAGTTGTTGATCCCACATGGAAGCAAAGTCATACACTTTTTCATTTCACTTGGTACAAAATCTTCAAGGTTCATCTATTTTGTCCCAAATGGCATCATTTCCTTTTTATGGGTGAATAATATTCCTTTATGTATGTACCTGTGTTTTATCTGTATATATACAGATAGAAAATAGGGTCATTGTAGATTAGTTAAATCAAGATGAGATCATACCAACATGACCAGTGTCATATTTCCCACAGGGAGAATTCCATGTGAAAATGGAGACAGGAGTAGGGATGTTGCTCCTATCAGCTACATATCACCAGGATTGCCAGAAATTTACCAGAAGCTAGTGGAGAAGCATTTAACAATTTCTTCCCCACAGCCTTAAGAAAGTACCCACCTGCTGACACCCTGATCTTAGATTTCCAGCCTTCAGAATGGCGAGAAAATAAAATGTTGTTGTTTAAGCCACCCAGTTGTTACTACTTTGTGACACCAGCCCTAAAAAAAATCAATGCAAGTTTCTTTCTTTTTGTCACATGTATTCAGAGCTTGCTTCTTTTTTTATTACTGAATAATATTCCCTTGTATGGATATACCACACACTCTTCATCTGCTCACCAACTCAAGGCCATTTTGGTTGCTTCCAGTTCAGGGTGGTCACAAATAAAACCATAATACATTTTTGAGTACATATTTGTATGGGAATATACTTTTTATTTACCTTAAGTAACTAGAAGTATTATTGCTGGGGACTTTGACATACACTTAAGAATAGAAGAAATGTATGAACTGTTCATTAGATAGGCTTCCTCGTTTTGCATTCTTACCAACAATACAAATTTTACATGTTCTGCATTTTTGCCAGAATTTGGCATTATCACTTTGTTTTGGCTTGTTTTCTTAGCCATTATTATAGATACAGAAGAGTATCCTATGTGATTTAAATTTGCCTTTCCGTAATTAATCATGTTTTGCATCAGTTTATGTACTTATTTGCCATCCCTGATTTTTCGTTTGTTTGTTTGATAGTGAGACTCATTTAAATTGCTTGACCATTTCTTTATTTGGTTGTTTGTTTCTTATTATTGAATTTTGAAAGTTCCTTATATATTCTAAATACAAGTCTTTTATCAGATATTTGGTTTGCAAATATTGTCTCCCAATCACAGTATGTCTTTCCATTTTCCTAAGAATGCCTTCCAAGGAACAGAAGACAGTGCTCTTAATTTATTATAATAGATTAGTATGATAAAGTTTAATTTACTTTATAGACCATGCTTTGGGTCTAACATCTAAGAAAGTTTTGCCTAATTTAATTCACAAAAATTTTCTTATGTGATTTTTTTTAGAGATGTTTTACAATTTGGGGCTTTATAAGAATAGAATCCTTTTTTATATGATGTAAGATATGATTCTTTTAAATCTTCAGTTTGAGGTTTTGTTTTATTTTGCACATAGACATCCAATTGTTTAGGCACTATTTCTTTTTTTTTTTTTTGCGGTACTGGGGATTGAACGCAGAGGCTTTCTACATCCGCGCTACGCCCCCGGCCCTATTTTTTATGCTTTATTTTGAAACCGGGTCTCACGAGGTTGTGGAGGCCTCACTAAGGAGAGAGAGAGAGAGACAGGGAGAGAGAGAGAGAGAGACAGGGAGAGAGAGAGAGAGAGAGACAGAGCAAGAGCTGAGGCTGGCCGCGAACCCTGATCCTCCGGTCTCCGCCTCCCAAAGTACTGGGATTACAAGTGTGCGCCACCACACCCGGCTAGGCACTATTTCTTGATGTGCTAATTTTTTAAAATTATGCCTTCCATGTATATTGAAATGTTTGTCTGTAGTTTTCTTTTAATGCCTTTATCTGGTTGTTGTATCAGGCCAATGCTAGTCTTATAGATTAAGTTGGGAAGTGTCCTTCCTTTAATTGTTTGGAGGAGTTTTATACAATTGGCATTAATTTTTCTTAAATGTTTGGAAAATTTTGCAATAAAGTCACATGGGACTGAAGTTTTCTTTATGGGAAAATTTTTAACTACAAATTCAGTTTCTTTAGTACACTATTCATACAGACTCTGTATTTTTTCTATATCTATCTATTGACTTTATGTCAATAGTTATATCTATGATTTCCTGTGATATTTATTAGTTTGTATCTTTCAAGTTGTTTCTCCATTTCACCCAGTTTATAGAATAAATTGGTACATATTTATAAAATTTCCTTACCCTCCCTTTCCCACCTGTGTAAATTCTGCAAAGAACTCCCTTCTGTTTTTCCTTATATTGGCAATTTGTATCTTTTTATTTCCCTGATCAGTCTGACTAAAGATTTATGAATTTTAATGACTCAGAGAACCAGCTTTCAGTATTATTGGTTTTCTCTATTGCTCTTCTGTTTTATATTTCATTGGCTTCTGCTCTCATATTTATTTTCTTTGTTCTGTTTAGTTTAAATTTAATCTGATATTAATTTTGCAGATTTAAAATGCTAAATATGTCCTGGGGTTTTGTATTACTATAAATTCTCTTCTAAACAATGTTTGGGTGTACAACACAATTTCTGATATATTGCTTTCATTATCATTCACCTCAACATGCTATGTAATCTTCCTTTTGATTTCTTCTTTAACTTTGCTATTATTTAGCTCCTAACTTTTGAAGATTTTATAAAGATGTCTTCTTTTTATAGGTTACAAATTCAATGCCATAATAGTCAGAATGTATTTTGTACTATTTGAATACTTTTACACGTTTTGAGACTTATTTTATGGCCTAAACTATGGTCTGCCTTGGAAAATAGTCTATATGCATTTGGGGAAAAATGTGTATCCTGCTGTCGTTGGGTAGAGTGATAATTTCTAAATGTTAATTGGGTGAAGTAGAGGACAGTTTTGCTCAAGTCTTCTATATATTTACCAACACCATTTTTTTTCTTTTTGTGGTAACAGGGATTGAACCCAGGGGCATTCTACCTCTAAGCTATATCCTCAGCCTGATTTTATTTTTTTATTTTGAAACTGAGCCTCCCTACCTTGCTGAGAGCCTCCCTAAATTACTGAGGCTGGCCTCAAACCTGCAATTCTCCTGTCTTAGCCTTCCAAGAACTGGGATTACAGGCATAGGCCACCCTGCCCAGCTCCAGTGCAGTTTTTAATGCACTTTTTTTTAAATCAGTAATTGGGAGTGTGGTATTGTCTTTTGCTGTAATTGTGTATCCGTTTGCATCCCTTTAGCTCTAACAGTGTCTGTTTTATGTATTGGGAAGTTTATTATTAGGTACATAAACATTTGTGATTGTTATATTCTCATGGCTGACACCTGTATTCTTATAAAAGTACTTTCTATTTCTAGTAAACTCTGTTCTGAACTGTACATTATATAATATGTTATTGGCCTCCTAACTTTCATTACATTGGTGTTACTTTTAACTTGTTTGTAGCATGAATTTATCTTTTCTTTTTCCTTTTTTTTGTGGCATTGGGGATTGAACCCAGGGGCATTCAACCTCCAATGTACACTCCCATCCCGTTTTATTTTTTATTTTGAAATAGGGCCTCACTAAGTTGCTGAGGCTGCTCTCGAACCTGCAATTCTCCTATCTCAGCCTCCCAAGAACTGGTATTACAGGTGTGCGCCACCACACCTGGCTCACATCTCTTTCCTATAGGCAGCAAGTAGTTGAGTCTGCTTTTTCATTGAATCTGGATTTAAGACATTTATATGTGATGAGATTTTTGACATAATTGGATTTAAATTTACCATCCTACTATTTGTTTTTCTTTCCCCCTTTGCTCCTTGATTCTTAATGCACTCTAACACATGAGAATTCCAACAAGCGTTCTTATTTGCAAATAAACCCCAAACCCTCCTACTCACAGGTCTACTCTTAGCTGTAACTGGAAAACCAGCTCAGTTTGGACGACACCTGTTGAGATGCTCGCACTACTCTATTTGCAGCTACCTGCGCCCTTACGCAAAAGGACATTAAGAAAATTGTAGCTATTTGTAGTGATTACTGGTATTAATCAAGCCCACCTAGCATTTCTTGACATCTGCACCCATGCGCTCTTTAAAGTGATACTATTTATGTGCTCAGAATCAAATAGCCACATTCTAAATACTGAACAAGATATGTACAAGATAGGAGGTTTAGTTAAAGCCATAGCATTCGCTTCATCATCACAGGGATTTAGATGCCTAGCACCTACAGGCTGACCTTTCCTCGCAGGATTCTACTCTAAAGAAGTATTCACTGAATCTGCAGACACGTTGGATACCAAGGCCTGAGCCCACTTAATTACATGCACCATCACATCCCTAGAAGTTATCTGTAACACAGGCATTATCTTCTTTGCACGTATAGGACAACAACGATTCTCTACCTTAGCAACTATCAATGAAAATAACCCTTTATTAATCAATGCAAATCAACGCCTAGCAATTGGTAGCTTTTTTGCTGGATTCTTTATCTCCAACAATATTACTCCCATAAACATTTAGTAATTAACCATACTCTGATACACAAAACTATCATCCCTAGCTGTAACCATCCTAGGATTTATCCTAGCAATAGGATTAAATATAATAATTTGTAACCTTAGCCAAAAACTCTCTTCAAGCACCTTAAAATTTTCTAATCTCCTAGGATATTTCCTAGCAACTTTATCCTGTTTGCTCCTTACTCTTAAACTATCAACAAGCTGAAATTCAGAGTCCATCAGACTAGAATAACTCTGATTAGAAAAAGCAGCACCGAAATCTATCTCTCAAGTCCAAATAGTAGCCTCAACACTTATATCCAACCCAAAAGGCCTTATTAAATCATATTTTATATCTTTCCTTATCTCTCTCTTCATAGCTTTTACATGAATCATCTAATTACCATGTGAAATCTCAATTACAATAAAAATATTTACAAATAAAGATCAACCAACTACAATCGTTAATCAACTGCCTTAATCCTATGAAGTGGCTATACCTACAGAATCTTCACAAATTAAACCAATCTCGTCCCCCTCAAACACGACATTCAATCCTCTAAACCCTTAAAATTAATAATTTCAACCTCATGATAATCAGCAAAATAATACTAATAATTTATAATACTAATAATGCTAAATAATTTCAACCTCATTCACAATCAACGAAATAATACTAATTCTACTAACAATCCTGATCTTAAAGCACAACAAACCACTCTACTTGAATCTCAAGTGTCAGGGTTTACTTCAGTAGCCATAGCTGGAGTACATCCAAATATGACCAATATTCCTCCCAAATAAACTAAAAATATTATTAAACCTAAAGAAGAACCACTCAAATGTAACACAATCCCACAACCAACTCCATCACCTATGATTAACCCCAATCCATCATAAATTGGTGAAGGCTTTGAAGAAAACGCCAACAAACCTAAAACAAAAATTATACTTACCAAAAAAACAATATACATCTGATTTTCTTTTTTTTTTTTTTTGCAGACCGGGGATTGAACCCAGGGGCGTTCTACCTCCGCGCTACACCCCCTACACCCCCGGCCCTATTTTTTATACTTTATTTTGAAACCGGGTCTCACGAAGTTGCGGAAGTCTCACTAAGTAGAGAGAGAGAGACAGGGAGAGACAGAGAGAGAGCTGAGGCTGGCCGCGAACCCAGATCCTCCGGTCTCCGCCTCCCAAAGTACTGGGATTACAAGCGTGCGCCACCACACCCAGCTAATATACATCCTAGTTTCTACATGGAGTTTCACCATGACTAACTACAAACGTATAGTAATAAATTATATTAATTATTAATGTATTATTATTTGTTACTTTGCTTAAATCATTATCTTTTAAATCTATTGGTGCTCTTCATTCTTTTGTACAGATCCAGATAGCTATCTAATATAATTTTCTTTCTATTGAAAGGGCTTCCTTTGACAGTTTTATAGTGCAGTTCCATCAGTAGTCATTTTTTTTATCTTTTGTATCCTAGAAAAATATATTGTTTTGCCTTATATTTCAAAGGTTTTTATATTAGGCATAAAATTCTAGACAATTTTATTTCCTCTCAGAACTCAAAAGGTCTTATTCCACTGTCTTCTGCTTTGCATAATATCCTAAGGGGAATCATTTGTCATCCTGACCTTTGTTCTTCTCTGGGTAATTTTTTTTTCTTCTAGCTTCTCTTAACATTTTCCTCTTTATTATTCTTATTAAGTAGTTTTATTGTGCTGCTGTGTCTTTTTGTAGTATTCTTCATTGTTCTGTGCTTTGTTCATTGAACTTCTTGGATCAGTGAATTGATACACATAACCATATTTGGAAAAATTTCAGATTTTTTTTTCAAATATTCTTGTATTTTGTACGTGGGGGAGGTACTGGGGGTTGAACCCAGGGGCATTCTACCTCTACAACCCTAGTCCTATTTAATTTTTTTTTTAATTTTTGAAACTATCTTACTAAGTTGCTGAGGATATCTCTAAATTGCTGAGGCTGGCCTCAAACCTGATTTTTCTGTCTCAGCCTTCCAAGTGCTGAGATTTCAGGTGTGTGCCTAGCTTCAAATATTGTTTTGTTTTGTTTTGAGGTACTGGGGATTGAAACCAGGGACATTCTACCTCTGAGCTATACACCCCCAGCCCTATTTTTGATTCTTTACTTTGAAACAGGGTCTCATTAAGTTGCAAAGGGCCTCAGTAAGTAGCTGACAATGGCTGTGAACCTGTGATCCTCCTGTCTCAGCCTCCCAAGTACTGGGATTACAAGCATGTGCTACCACACCTGGCCAAATATTGTATTTTTAAACATATACTTGAGCTTTTTTTCCCATCCCCCCAAACATGTTCAAATATTTTCACCTTTTTCGTTCATTTTTGTCCTCACTACTGAGATAATACCATTTTCCAGCACTCTACCAATGTTCCACATATTTTACAAGGGATTTCCATCCTGACATGAAATCATTGATTCCTAAGACTTTGGGTGATCCCAGGACTGTTCAACCCATTTCTTTGCAAGTGTTCTTTCCTTTGTAGTTTCCTCAAATGCATATACTAATCCTTCTTCAGCTGAAAACTTGGAGGAGGGACCCCTGGCTGAAGACCTGGAGGAGGGACCCCTGGGTGAAGTTCATTTTCTCTCCCTGCAACCTCCTCCTCACCATTACTCTGTCACAGCCATCCTAGCTCCATGTCCTTCCCAACCTTCCAACTTGGTCCCCACAGATTTTTACCTGTGTTCTCCTCCTTGCACCATGGGCTAGAAATTTTCAAGGCAATACATGGTGGCAATTGTAGGGTCTGGCATGCTTATTTCACCTTTCTCCAGTATGAATGAACTTTACTACTTATTCTCTGATATCTAAAGACCATCGTTTATTAGCTTTTTTTCTAAACTTAATTTTTATTTTTAAGACTGGTGGGACCAAATAGACACTTCTCAAAAGAAGAAATACAAGATGGCCAATAAATATATGAAACTGTTCAATATCGTTGGCAATCAGGGAAATGCAAATTAAGACAACACAGATTCCACTTAACTTCAGTTAGAATGTCAATCATCAAGAATACAAATGATAATGAAGGCCGGCATGGATGTGGGGAAATAGGAACCCTAATAAACTCTTAGTGGGTTTGCAAATGAGTACAGCCAATATGTAGATCAGCATGGAGATGTCTCAAAAGACTGGAAATAGAACCGCCTTATGACCCAGTGATACCACTCTTGGGGATCTTTCCAAAGGATCTAAAGTAAGAATATCATAGTAATACATGCATATCCATGTTTATAGCAGCACAATGCACAAAAGTCAAACAATGGAACCAGCTTAGGTGTCTGTCAACAGATAAATGGATTAACAAACTATAGTACATACATACAATGGAATTTTTTACCGGGCCATTTTCCTGTCATTTGTAGGAAAATGGAGATATACTAGTAGAATAGCAGAAGGGGATTTGGATGGGGGAGGAGGGGAAGAAGAGAATTAATGAAGGAAACAATTCAAATCATGCTGTTCATATATGAAGTTATCAATGCCAATATCAATACTATGTATGTATGGGAAGGAGGAGGGCGCAGGGAGGGACCAAGGGGAAACACAAGAGCTGTGTGCATGTATGTTTCAATCACAGTGGACCTCATTATGATGGGTAAATACAATGCACCAAGAACAATAAAAAAGACTGGCTGGGATATCTGTTCCTTTTTATTCCATCTTGCCATAAGTAGCAGTCCAGCCATTTAGTTTTAAAGAATTTTTCTCCATCCTCCAGACTCTGCAATGTAGAAATTAAGGAGATTTAGCAATTGATTGCACATACAATTGCTGTGTAAATGAGGCCACAAACAGAAATGGGTTTTCATTCTTAAAAACCTTTGTTACTGTAAAAAAAAATTTCAGTGACCAAAAGCATTTGATTCAGTAAGTCTGTAAACATTCTTCATGTGGAACATCTGTTTGGATTTTAGTAGAATCGTTGAGTCCCCGGGCTTGAAATTTAAAAATGAGATTATGTGGTCATTTGCAATTCAAATAAAATTAATATTACTTACAGGAACAATGTCTGAAATCATCTGAATTGAATGAATTAAATGTAATCTTTTATGAGTGCAAAGCAACAAAGCGATGGAGAAAATTAGTTCAAATTTAAGCACACATATTGTCTCTGCCTACAAATCACTTATATATATGTCAGATTTCTTTAATGTGTGCCTCCAAATGACTCGGCATATACACTCAAAGGAATTCATTTGTATTTCTTCTTTTGTGAAGTGTCTATTTAGTTCACTTGCCCATTTTTTGATTGGGTTATTTGTATTTTTGGTGGTGAGTTTCTTGAGTTCTCTATATATTCTAGATATTAGTCCTCTATCAGAGGTGTACCTGGTAAAATTCTCCTATTCTGTCAGCTCTCAGTTGAGGTTCTTGATAGTTTCCTTTGCTGCACAGAAGCTCTTCAGTTTAATGCAATCCCACGTATTGATCCTCATTTTAATTCCCTGTGCCTTTAGGGTCTTGTTGAGGAAGTTTTTGCCTGTGCCTATGTGTTGAAGAGTTGGACCTGTGTGTGTAAGTAGCTGCAAGGTCTCTGGTTAAATTTTGAGGTCTTTGCTCCATTTTGAATTGACTCTTGTGCAGGGTGAGAAAGTAGTATTTATTCCCATTTTTCTGCATATAGATAACCGGTTTTGCCAACACCATTTGTTGAAGAGGTTATCTTTTTTCCAGTGTATTTTTTGGCCCTTTTTTCAAAAACCAATTGGATGTATGTGTGTGGATTTGTTTCTGAGTCTTCTATTCTGTTCCATTGGTCTATGTGTCTGCTTTTGTGCCAATACCATGCTGATTTTATTACTATGACTCTAGAGTATAATTTGAAGTCAGGTATTGTGATGCCTCCTGCATGGTTCTTGTTTCTGAGAACTACTTTGGCTATTCTGGGTTTTTGTTGTTCCAAATTAATTTGAGGACTGATTTTTCTATATCTGTGAAGAATGATCTTGGTATTTTAATGGGTATTGCATTGAATCTGTAGATCACTTTTGGAAGAATGACCATTTTGATGAAATTATTCTGCTTATCCAAGAGCATGAGAGGTTCTTCCATCTTCTAAGATCTTCTTCAATTTCTTTTTTCAGTGTTTTGTAATTTTCCTTGTAGAGGTCTTTTACCTCCTTGGTTAGGTTTATTCCTAAGTATCTTATTGTTTGGGGGATATTGTGAGTGGAAATGTTTTCTGGATTTCTTTTTTAAGTAGATTTATGTTTGGCATACAGAAAAGCTTCTGATTTTTTAAGATTGATTTTGTATCTAGATACTTTGCTAAACTTGTTGATCACTTCATTTTTTTTTTTTTTTTTTTTTTTT
>PVJS01002973.1:0-13872 GCA_004027185.1 Glis glis | reverse complement strand
TTTTATACTTATTTTGAAACCGGGTGTCACGAAGTTGCGGAGGGCCTCACTAAGGAGAGAGAGAAAGAGAGAGAGAGAGAGAGAGAGAGAGAGACAGGGAGAGAGAGAGCAAGAGAGCTGAGGCTGTCTGCGAACCCGGATCCTCCTGTCTCCGTCTCCCAAAGTACTGGGATTACAAGCGTGCGCCACCATGCCCGGCTGTTGATCACTTCTAAAAGCCTTTTGGTTGAGTTTATTGTGTCTTCTAAGTATAATATCTGTCATCTACAAATAGAGATAGTTTCGGCTCTTTTCCTATTTGTATTCCTTTCCTCCTCTTGACTTATTGCTTTGGCTAAAGTCTCAAGTACTTTATTGAAAAGGAGTGGTGATAGTGGACATCCCTGTCTTGTTCCTGTTTTTAAGAGAAACTCTACTAGCTTTTTATCATTCAATATGATGTTGGCTATGGACCTATTGTATATTGCCTTTATGATGTTGAGGTATGCTTCTTCTATTCCGATTCTCTGCAAATAAATGTATGAAAAAAATGTTCAACATCATTAGCAATCAGAGAGATGCAAATCAAAACTACCCTGAGATTTCACCTAACCCCAATTAGAATGGCAATCATTAAAAACACAAACAACAACAAATGCTGGTGAGGATGTGGAGAAGTAGGAACTCTAATATGCTGTTGATGGAATTGCAAATTCGTGCAACTACTTTAGAAAACAGTGTGGAGGCTCCTCAGAAGAATGCAAATGAACCTACCATATGACCCAGCTATACCACTCCTGGGTATCTACCCAAAAGAATGGAAACCAAACTACCAGAGTAATGCATGCATATCTATCTTTATAGCTGCACAATTCACAATTGCCAAACTATGCAACCAGCCAAGATGTCCATCAACAGATGAATGGATTATAAAACTGTGGGATATGTACACCATAGAATTTTACTCAGCCATAAAGAAGAACACAATTATGTCATTTACAGGGAAATGGATGGAACTGGAGAACATTATGCTAAGTGAGATTTGTCAGTCACAAAAAGTGAAAAATCAGATGTTCTCCCTAATATGAGGAAGTGAGGGAGAAAATGGGACATAGGAGGGACTCCAGACAAAGGAAGAGAAACCTTAGATGAGTGAAGAAGGCTACCTGAGGGAGATGGGAGGGGGGAAAGAGGGAAACACCTCAATGGACATGATGTATATACACAGACTTATCAAAACCAATCACTGTGCTGAGCAAGGGAAGGAGGGAAGGGGGAGGGAATGGGCTGGGAACCGGGGAGGGCTCAATGAGTGCTGTGTGCGTGTATGCCTCTACTACCCTGAACTTCATCAAGATGTATGACTACAATTCACCAATAAAAATAAAAGAATTCATTTAGGAGATATTAGAAAACAAACCTATCAGTGTTTTTCTGTGGGCTTTTTTTCTTGATTAAAATTTTCAGATTGAAATTAAATTTGGAATTGTTTTCAGGCTGAATTAATTTTTCTCATTGTATGATTATGGAATTTTGGAACTTTTGATCAGAGATTTTATAGGTCACTTTTCTAAGAAAAATTAGAGACAGGTAATAGAAGCTGAGTTCTGGGGGTGGGTGGGCAATTTGATTAATGAGGCATCTTTTGCAGTAGCTTGGTTGTTGAGAATGGATCTGACATATATATTTGGCTCTAAGATGCATCGTGCCAATCTTTTCTTGCTCAGACACAAGCTTCTTTGATCTATTCTGTGAAGTCTATTTATGTCAACATTCCATGTTGCTATATCAAAAAAGTTTTGCCACAATTAATGGTGAAAACAACGCTAAATTCAGTGGGTGAACTGCACTCACGGCTCAGCGCTGGGCAACATATCAGGTTCCGAACTGAGTCAGAACCATCTTACAGTAGCTGTGCCCCATGCTGCTAGTCATGATCTATTAAAAATTAAAATCACCTAAAAAATCAAAGGTCAACTTGGCAATCATAATATTGCAAAGATATCCATTTCAGTCTATGGAATCGAGAATTATCAGAGTGACAAGAGATGCTTTACGAGTGAATCTTCATCAATAGCACCATTCCTGGTAGCCAGTTTGACTTGCAGAATGTCTGTACTCAAAAGTGTTTGGTTTTTTTTTTGTGTGTGTGGTACGGGGGATTGAACTCAGGGGCATTGTACCTCCAACCTACACCCCCAGCCCTATTTTTTATTCTTTATTTGGAAACAGGGTCTCACTAAGTTGCGGAGGGCCTCACTTAGTAGTTGAGGCTGACCGCGAACCCAGATCCTCTGGTCTCAGCCTCCCAAGTACTGGGATTACAAGCGTGTGCCACCACGCCCAGCTCAAAAGTGTTTGATACAATGTCTTCTGGTCTCCCTGCTAGAATGGGACAGCTACCATAACTTATGCTCCCTGAAGATATTTATTACCTTCTTCAAAAATGTAGAAAATACCCAATGATAGATAACATGCCTGTTAGCTGTGGTAGCAGAATTACAGATTTACATCTAATACTTTTTTCCTGTATAATACAGATTACTTCATTACAGAGTACTTGTATCCAAGGAAATTAAAGTTATTTTAAACTATGAAGAACACTTTTAAGTGAAAGTTTTATTTTAATTTTCTGCAACATACTACAGGTCAGAATTACCAACTTTTTAAAAGAAATGTGACTATAGCTCATACACAGTTTTATATTTATAAATGTATGGTATATAACTGTTATATATAAGGCAGATATAGTTGTTATATATAACATATAAAATATAAATCATTCATATAATATAGCTATGTATGTATATATTACATATGTATATAACATATTATATACATTCTATATAACTGTATATGTGTGTATATATACATATGACTGTGTATGTCAAATATGTCAGGTAAAAATCTAATGAACATATAACATACTGAGAAAATTTTAAAAATATGGTCCTAAGACAGTGAACCGTTTAGTTCAAATAACTTGGGGCCTGTTATGGCTATAATTACAACAGTGGAAAATCTGCAATCTTTAAACTGTGGACATAACATGAGTTGGTGTAAGTAATTGCGTATTTATATAGCCCAATTTAACAAGGCTAGTCTAGCAAAATCCATTTAAAATACACAATAAAAATTAAAACCCTAAGTATACTTAAGCAATTATCGTAATAATAAATTTAATAATCAAAGTCCATGCTAATGACAGGTGATCCAGAATATTCTTAAAGAGTAAACCAGTAGGGCAGCTCCATGCTGGTATCCTTAAACATAGAATGATGAAAATATTTCAAATTGCAAGCATGTTTATTAATCTGGGCTACTCTTTAAATTTTGGAGATCATATGGTGTCATTAAAGGTTATTAAGTAAATCTCAATAATATTTATATACATATTAAGTGTTGCTATATATTTTATATAGCGCTGTAGAGTTTATAAACCAGTTTCACGTATATTTTCTCATTCAGCTCCCCCTCACAGTCATGTGTTTTCTTGCACTTGGGGAACCTAGAGAGAAAATAGGAAACAAAAGGGACTTCAGATAAATGAGGAGAGAGATTAAGCAAAAGAGTGGAAGGGGAATGGAGAAGGGAGGGGGAGAAGGAAGCTTGAGGGAGGGAACAGTTCAATTAAAATAATGCTATGTTCATATATGAAGGTCTCACCAAGTGCTGTGTGAAGGTATGTTTGTATCACTTTAAACCTCACGATGATACATAATTACAATGCACAGGTTTATATTAAGAAATCCCCCTAACAAGTATACAAGCCAACTGTTTACTTAGTTATTATTATGCCATTTTCCAGTTGAAGAAACTGAAAGTCTGAGAGGCCATGCTCACAAGATTTTTGGGCTTATATGTGGCAGAGATTAGTCAGAATAGAGTCACCCAGACCTATTATTTAATTAATGAAATAGCTGGGCATGGTGACACACACCTGTGATCCCAATACTTTCGAGGCTCAGACAGGAGAATTACAGGTTCAAGGCCAGTCTCAGCAACTTCATGAGACTCTCAGCAATTTAGTGAGACCCTTTTCAAAAATAAAAAATAAAATAGGGCTGGGGTGTATCTCAGAGGTAGAATGCCCATGGGTTCAATTCCCAGTACCACACACAAAAAAATTAATGAAATAAAATATTTCAAGTAAAATGGATTATTCTATTATATTATTATTATTTAGATGGTATCTCTTAACTGAATGAAAAAAGAATACCCCCAAAAAAGAGAAAGAGAATGTGTTTTGTGAATGGATAGAAGGGATTTGTTCATATTTTTCTGGTTGCAATCACCATGACATAGTTTGAAAACTGACACAAATTAGAAAACAAGTTTTTCTTAGGTATGTCTTTTATATTTTGCAATGAAGAACATTTTTTTAAAAGTTATACATCACTTTTGATCCGGGTATAAACAGAAACAATCAACAAGCAACTTCAGAAAGAACTTACACTATTTTTAGTGATGCTATTTTATACTGTGTCATTTATCTAGAAGACAGAGCAAAACAAGTTGGATTTAACAATTATGATGCGTCCTTTGTTTCCCTCGCTGAGCTATACCATTTGAATTTGCCTTTGTTTTATCCGCATACAACTCTATACATGAGCTAAGACACAACCTTCTGACACTTTGTCAGAAAGATGCAAACTGAAGACCCGAAATCGAATATGCAACAAATTCAAGATAAATGTGTCAGCGGATTTAGCACAAGCAGCCCATAGGGGGCACCTTCTTCTACTAATCTAATGCATTTACCAATTTGACTTGGAGAAACGAGGTCCCTTCCCATGCTCAGCTGAGAGCACCAGCCATCAGGATAGGATTTAGGACAGGGAGGAATACACAACTTGAACTCCATCTCAGGATAAAGCAAAGGGAACTTTCTCAGGACTCATGCTCAAAGCGAGTGAAAAAGGCTTTGGGACATTTAACAATAAAAATTGACATCCCCAGAAAATGCATCCCTGAGCTTTGGTATAAGTAATTGCATATTTATATAGCCCAATTCAATTATTAAGTTTAACATTGAACCTGGAGGTTTAGAGAACCCGGGAGCTGTGCTAGTTGTTCTGGGATTAAAATCTAGAGGCTTCCACAGGATTTCTGGAGCAAAATGGTGATTCCCTAAGGAGGAGAGGGTTCCACTGGTGGAAGGTTATTTGAGTGACACACAGAAACTTTATTACTTCCTTGTTTTACTCGTCAAAGATGGAAATTGAAAATTTAATTATGCATTTAAGCAATACCTATTAAAATATAACAAGCATATTAAACTTGCTAAGTTTGGGTATTTTCTAAGATGAAAATAAAATTAAGTTTTAAAGAGTTAAGTTGACGAAGATGGTGGAAATAATGGTCTGGATGGTACAAGGATTCTGGACAAGAATAAAAAATAAAAATTCTAAAAGTGATACTCCAAGAACTAAGGTTGTGGAAATGCTGAATCAGAGTGACATCGTTTAGGACAGAAATGTCCTCTCCTGCCCTTTGTCTCCTTTTCCTGGGAATGGAGGGATAGCAGACCTTGCTTTTGCTTAATTTGTCTTTCACAACTGTGCTATTATCCATTGACTGCACAAGCATGCTTCCTTTATATGTTTGTGTGTGTTGTGTTTGTGTGTGTTATGTGTGTGTTTTGTGTGTGTGTGTGTGTGTGTGTGTATGGTACTGAGGATTGAGCCTAGGGGAATTCTACCTCCCAGCTACATCCCCAGTTCTACTTTTATTTTGAAACAAGATCTTGCCAAGTTGTTGAGGGCCTCACTTAATGACTGAGGTTGGCCTCGAACCTGTGATCCTCCTGTCTCAGCTTCCATGGGATTCCAGGTGTATGCCACCACATCCAGCTATATGTTTCCCTCTTATCCCTCACCACACGCTCTCCTCTGCCACCATGCAAGCTCCAGGAGGACTGACACTGCGTCACAGGCGTGCAGTGCTAAGCACAGAGCGGGTGTGTAAATGTAAGAGTGAATGAAGGGGTGCGTTATCCCCACACACCGCTGGACCACAGAGTGATGCTTCTCACCATATCGGTATCAACCATACGCTTGAGGTTGAAATATTTCTCCCTCAAGTCACCTTTCCCTTCCTTTTGTGCGCTTCGAATGTTGGTTCCTTTACACTTTCAACCTGATGAGCAGAAGCCCTGGGGGGACCGAAGGACCCCAGCACCGCTTATGAGTGTGAGGTGCTCTTCCTACCAGCCCCCTCTCTATCCCACAGTGAAGTGGTTTGAGAACTTGTTCATGTTTCAGCCACAGCAGAGTGATCTCATTGCCCTTTGCACAGTGATGAGGCAGGAAGGTCCAGGCCAATGAGCAAAGGGCATTTCTCTTCCTCCAAAGGTGGGTTCAGGAATAGACAG
This sequence comes from Glis glis, assembly GCA_004027185.1. NCBI lineage: Eukaryota > Metazoa > Chordata > Mammalia > Rodentia > Gliridae > Glis > Glis glis. Next base: position 7,520 of record PVJS01002973.1, on the reverse strand, counting down.
GTGACCCGGCTGTCAAAATACAGCAGGGGATGTGTTTGCTTGAGGTTCCTGAGAAATGAAGTAATTCCCAGTTATGAGAAACGTTATTTGCTGAAAGATCGAGATGTGTTCAGATAGGAGGCTGGGCACCACCGTACCCGTGTGGCTGCCAGGCCGAGGAGGGAGCAGCCCTCGGAGCAGGGTGTAATCGGACTTTGGGAACAGGACATGCTACCCCGAGCTCACTTCCCACCCACGCTGGGCCCCAACATCCCCTTCTTGGCCTTCTAGTCAGTGAGGCAATGATTTCTATTTGCTCAAATTTTTAAAAGTTGTTTTATTTAACTTTATAAATACATGATGATAGATAAACACAGGTTACAAATATGTTATTTTTACCTGTTATTATTACAACTCACCACATATTCTCTGTTGAGTCACTGATAAAGGTCCATAAATAAATAAATAAATAAGTCTGTTTTCCACTTCCAGAAATGGACTGTTGCAGAGCCTTTCTCTATAACGTAATTTCTTATCCTGGCCTTCTCTTAAACCCCCACTTCCCTAAATAGCCTTTTACATTTCCCTAAAAAAGAAAAAGAAGAAAGTTATCACATTATTTACTTGGATAGCCTTGTTTTTTATTTATTGTTTTTTCTTATTTGTTTCTATAGTATCCCAAGAGCCAAATTCATAATAATAGTAGTAACAGTGACTAAAGCTCACTGAGAAGTTGCTTGGTACTTCACAATCTGCTAAATTCTTCATGGGAATCACCATCTTCAGTCCTAACAACCTTCTGAAGTAGGTCTGAAATTCCTTCCCACTTTATAGATGATACAACTGAGGGTCAGAATGTTTAAATATTTATCTTCTCATATTAAACACCGTTGATGTGGCTAGGACAATTTCACGCTTATCATTTCTGACTACCTTATTAAGATGAATCCCATGATATTCTCTATCAGATGCGTGTTTGTATTCTCCAACTTGAATCACAGTCTGGTTTTATTTACTTACTGCCTGCTGACCACAGCATCCCTGCGGTGTATGTTATCCCATCGCCAAGGGCAGTATCGAGCATAACAGATGCTCAGTATGTAACGATTGAATGAATGATCAACGAAAGAATGAGCAAGTGAAGAGACTTGCCCAAGGGCACGGAGGTAGGAAGTGTCACAGCAGACTCAGAGGCCAACACTGTTCAGGGTTACAATATTCCATACAAATGTGGGAGCTGAGTGGTGCTGCTCTACAGGGTCCTCTCCCCTCAGACTGACCAGGCTTACGAAAATGTGCTGAACAATTCAGTGGCCAAATTGTGGAACCAACCTAGGTGTCCATCAACAGATGAATGGATTACAAAATTATGGGAAGTACACACAATGGAATTCTATTCAGCAATAAAAAAGAACAAAATAACAGCATTTGCAAGAAAATGGAAAGATCTGGAGAACATTATGTTAGGTGAGATTAGTCAATCACAAAAAAAGAAGGGACATATGTTTTCATTAATATGTGCAACCTAGGGAGTAGTGGAGACACAAAAGGGACTCCAATGACAACAGAGAACCCTCAGTGGTGCAAGGGAAGGGGTACAAGGGAAGGGGAAGGGCAAGAAAGAAGTGAATCTATGGAATTACTGTCATAAACAATGTGTACATATGAGATTATACCAACATCATTCTCAGTGCTACATGTGGGGGGGGGGAGGCGGGGGGGAGGGACACCAAGAGCTGTGTGCATGTATGTTAACACCAAGCTGATGCTCATTGTGATATGAGACTACAATGCACCAATAAAAACATATTAAAAAAAACAAAAATGTGCTGAGTCTTGAAGAATGTGTCCAGAGCATCTATCTTCATTTTTATTAAGTGCACCACATGTTTCGTTATAACTAACTGACTAACTACATATATATATATATATATATATAGTATGTGTGTGTGTGTGTGCGTGTGTGTGTGTGTGTGTGTGTGTATGTGTGTGTTGCTGAGGATTGAACCCAGGGGCATTCTACCTCTGAGCTACACCCCCAGCCCTATTTTTATTCTTTATTTGGAAACAGGGTCTCACTAAGTTGCGGAGGGCCTCACTAAGTAGCTGAGGCTGGCCTTGAACCCCTATCCTCCGGTCTCAGCCTCCCAAGTACTGGGAATATAAGCATGCGCCACCATGCCCCGTCTCTATTTCCTTTTGAAACAGGGTCTAAGTTGCTGAGAGTCTCCCTAAGTTACTAAAGCTAGACTTGAACCTTGGATCCTCCTGTCTCAGCCTCCCAAGTACTGGAATAACAGGCGTGCGCCGCCACGCCTGGCCTTCATCTCATGTTTAAGACCCAGAGCTTAGACTGAATGTTTACCACAGGAGAAACAAGCAAGCAAACAAAGCCATCCAGCACCTGGGTGTAGAAAATGAGTTCCAAAGTTCAAATGGCTTAGTTCATTTTCCTGTGGGTTTGTGCATGCCGGTTTTTTCAGTCTTCCACATCAATGCCTTCAAATTAGCTCTTAATACACCTGTAACCACACACCTTCCACCTGCATAATACCCGGTAGCTTCTAAAGCACTTTCATGTGTATTTTCTCATCTAAGGCCGTAGCCCTTCTCCAAGATCAGCAAGACAGACACGTGAGGAGACGAAGGCTCCGGGACTTGAAATGACTTTGTTCTTAGCACACACAGCATAGCTGACCAGCTGTCCAGAGAGCCTGCTTCTTACTCTTCTCCAGTTCCACCAAGGGCTGGAAAATATTCCATAAGCCAAATCTGTGAGACCACCTGCCCTGAGCAAATGTAGAGAGGACATCTGAGCACTAAACAGAGGTAGCCATGGCTCCGGTAACCCCTGGATTCGCGTCGGTTGCTTTCACTGAAAATTCTCCTCTAAAACAAAAGTTGGAGCCATGTGATGTAGAGAGAAATGTTTGGCAAAGCAGTGGGGGAGGGCTTCGTTCCAGCCCTTTATCATCTGCCAGCACATACGTGACCCGGGTCAGGGTCACCTGTCAACCCTGGGAAGCTAAAAGGGGCAGCCAGTGTAGGAGTTTACCTCCAACACCTTGGATATAATTTCTGCTTTTACTTTTTTATTGATTTCAGGTCCAATTGGGATTATTCATTCTCTCTCTCTCCTCTCTCTCTCTCTCTCTCTCCCTCTCTCCTTCCCTCCCTTCCTCCCTTTCTTCTTTTTTTCTTTTCTTTCCCTTTTCATCCATTTTTTTCTTCCTTTCTTTCAATGGAGATTACTATTTGTGGAACAAGATTGTGAGATGTGCTAATGAATCATTTATGATATTAAGAATGTCCTATTCACCTGTAGCTTCTATTTATTTAAGACCCAGAGATAAACAAAGTAAAATACTACATTTTTTAGAGTGGAAAATGGTTTATTTGGGAACTTATTTTAGATTCCTCTTTATCGTAGAAAATTAAACAATTTAAAAGCACATTATTTACTTTATAAATGATCACAAGCCTAAATATAAACATCTCCCTAGATGGTATTTACATGTCTCTCTTGGATAAAATTGCAACTTATAATACCAGTGGGAGAAATTTCATATTAAAAGTAGGTATTATACATGTTTTCTATTAAGTCTCTAACACATCAAAATTACTATTTTGTAAAATTGAATGACAAGTAGTTAGAGGTCTCCAGAATTGGAGATTTGAATACAACTATGCCAAAGCATTTTCTAATTAACACTCTCAGTTCCTGCTACATTTGATAGAATTTAAAATGTGAAAATTGAATGAGAAAATATATCCACAGAGCATTCTTATAAATAGTATAAGTGCCAAAGAAGAAATAGTAGCTGGGCTATTTTTGATTTTTAAAAAATAAATTAGAGAGAACAATTATTCCCCACCACCACAGCACCTGTCCCTGTCCACATTCCAAATGTGTAATGAAAAGATGGATGTCTTTGTTATAATAACAAAGAATTGTGTACAATCATGAACTGAAGAAGAGATAAACAACTACTTTCAGAAAGTGCTGTGTCAAAGAGATTAATTCTGGCACAGATGTACATGCTGGCACTAGCTTGAACACAAGTACTGTATATTTCTTTCAAAATTGCTAGTATTCTGTCAAATAAATGAGTGACATTTTTAAGAGGCTAAGTACTTCCAGGAACTTAATAAACACCAGAAACCATGAATGCATGTATTTTAAAGCTCACTGAGTTGATGATGATTTGTATAGAGACTGTACCACTGTTTTACTGCTTTTGTCAATCAAAGTGGGCAATTATCAGCAATTCATATGGTTCAACCTCATGGAATGTCTATTATCAAGTAATAGCATTCTTGATTAATTATCCAAGTATCATAGATGACATAGTACAACTTCAGGGATCTTTGATTTACAATATTTAAATGGGTTCCGAGATACAATTAAGTCTTATACCCTAGTAACAAACTCTTTTGTTGACTCTTATCAACCTCTGTTGATTTCTTGCCTCTAACCATATTGCCTTATCCAGATCAATTTTGTTTCTGTCTTAAGATATTTATAGGCATCCAGGTGACATCATGAAACTGACATTTATTTTCTTTGGTCATGATGATGACAGTTTCTTGTTAGTAATGTCTTCATAAAAACTTCTTTTTGTATTGGATTGACATGGTGGTCCAAAAACAGTTTCCATGGGGACAGTTACAATTTATGGGTTGTGTCTTTAATAAAATATATCTGGTGATCTCACCTCCCCACTTTGGTGTTATATGGAAAGAATCTAAGGAAAAAATATTAAGGCTCTTAAAAATGAGAGAACTAAAATCTTACCATTGGGTTATCTGGGACAGATAAACAACAGATAGAAAACAGAGGAGATGAGATAGAAATCAATCTTTACACGACAGTATGGAAGAAAGGTGGTCTACTGGATATATTCTGAAGCTCCCTTACCCAGCCGCATTCTATTCTCTGGGTCCAGATTTCTCTTGGTCTCCTGGTTTGCAGTTGGGGTGGATCAATGGCAAGCAGCAGTAAGAACCCAAGAAAGAGCAATATGGGAGAAGGTGAGGGCATTATCCTCCACACACCCTGTTGCCAGTTAACCACCAATCTTACTGCACTTCAACAGTCAATTTTCTTCTATGTCCCAACTTCAGGTGAAGTGCCCCTCTTCCATACCTCTAACACACACCAAGTGTATTTTTTTTTTTTTGCCTCTGACCAAAACATCTGACAGGAATGATTTAGAGGAGGAAAGGTTTACTTCGTTTGTGTTTTCAGAGCATGATTGGCCAGCTCCAAGGAGAATCATCATGGCAGGAGGGTGTGGCAGAACAGGGCTGCTCAGATCATGGCAGCTGGGAAGCAGAGAGAGAAAGGAAGGGGACAAAGACAGATGCAGTCCTCAAAGCCACACCCCCAGTGCCCCATGGCTCCAGCCATGCCTCACCTCTATACCTTGCTGCACTGAGACCAGGCTTCAAAACATCAGCTTTTGGGGGACACTCCAGATTCAAACCCTGATGCCAGATTTTCATAACTGTTCACTTCCCTTCCCCCTTCTGCATTGATGATGACACTGGCTTCGCTGGCTTGGGAGTCCCTAGCTGGGTCACATCCCTTGTTGGTTACTTTACTCCTGTTCTCTGTAGTTTAGATTCTTTTTAGTTAAATTATTTGATGGCGCATTCATTTATTTACAACCCACACAGCACTTTTTTTGTTTGTGTAAGTTTTTGGTGTCATTTATAACATTTACAATGTAGTAAGAAAGTAGTTGAAGGAAGAAATAAATATGATATGTTAAGAATGGACTTCACAAAGAGTTAAAAAGAGCTCTGGGAATTTTTTAGTCTACCACCTGGAAAGACTTTAAGGTAGTACTTTTATTGCATTAGTATTCAGATGATTTTTTTTGTAACAAGGTAAAAAAGTTACTAGAAAGGACAAATTTAATTGGAGTATCTTCTTTTATCCAAAAAATAACTGTTATAGCTATAAATTAGGCAGATAATGTATGACCTTGTTTTGCTGGCAATAAAGTCTTTAAATGCAGAGGCAATTACATATAAGGCGATTTTTGTATTATGAAAAAGAAATAGTGAGACAAGTCTGGTTCAAGGAAGTGACTTATAAACGGAGAAATGGAGGATGAGTTAGCCAGGGAAACATTGCCTGCACACGGAAAAATCCAATATGTGTAAGGACTCTGTGGTATGAAGGAGCACAGGCTAATTGAAAAATTTACAGGAGTTCAAGGTGACTATACCACAGAGAATAAGGTAGAGAATGGTGAGCAATGAGGTTAGAGAAATCAAAAACTGTGATATAATTTCAAGAACTTGTAGTCCATGTTAAGGATTTTAAAGGTTATTCTAGGAGGAATGAGAAACCATTTATGAATAAGAAAAAAAGGAAAGACAAGATAAACATTGATGTTTGTAAAGACAACTTTGAATGCTTGGAAAAGAAAGAAATGGAGGCAGCTGATGATGGAGCAAGAGGGGAAAAGAGGAAACCAAGTACTATATATTGTTGATTAAGACTAGGATGTCACATGGAGAGAGATGCAAGCAAAACCGAGAACGGTGATTGAGTGTGGATGGGAAGGAAGGGGAGGCCGCAAGGCTGCTAGCCAGGATTCTGTGTTGAGCAGGTCTCTGGCTGCTGGGGTGAATTATTTAGATGGAGAAATATGGGAAAGAGTAGGTGTGTGGAGAAAAAATTAACTTGATTTTAAAGATACTTACTTTGAGGTTCTCTTGAGAGATTTAACACGTGGATCAAGGTGGAAGTTGGATTTGAGAGAAGGGAGGGTAAGGCATTGTCTATCAAGAGTGCTCAAGACAGGAGTCACGCCGGTGATGGGAATGTCAACACTTGAAGACTGCATGGAAAAGGAAAAGATCACAGAGGAGACTGGCAGGGAGTGACCAGTGAGGTGACCAAAAATCAGTGAAGTCAAAGCGAGATATTACTGCCAAGAAAATCAAATACACGGAATGTGACTGAGACTGTAAGATAATGATGACAGAGAACCTTCTGGATGTTGTGACGTTGAGGTCATTGGTGACATTAGCACGGACAGTTTGGGAGTAGAAACGTGGAGACAGTGAGGAGAGGCAACACATAAGAAACCTGACTGGGAATAGAACAGGAGTGATTGGCAAGAACAGGAGGAGATTTCAAGAGAGGGAGGGTGTTCTTTGAACATGAGCAAAGTAAATATAGCTAAGCATATTAAAGTAGAGAGTCACAAATTAAAGACACAGAAGATAGGTGATCATGTAAAGTATAAGATTTCTGACATGGGAGGAAAACAAGAACTCGAGGAGAGGTGAAGGAGCTGGTCTTGAAGAGATGAAGGTACACCTTTGTGTTTAGCAGGTGGGACCATTGGTTTCAGGAACTGAAACTTTCCTTTCTGGTGGGTTAGATTTTCTTTTCTTTTTTTTTTTTGTGGTACTGGGGATTGAACCCAGGGGAGTTCTACCTCCGCTCTACACCCCCAGCCCTATTTTTTATACTTTATTTTGAAACCGGGTCTCACGAAGTTGCGGAGGGCCTCACTAGG